>JAOEHX010052243.1:0-24004 GCA_025448015.1 Bolborhynchus lineola
ACGAACAGTTAGCTCACAGGGGAGGAAAGAATCTCTCCCTTTCCATGCTTCCCTAGTCTGGAACAAACAAGCAGGCCTGGAAATTGCTAGAGGAGGGTTGATTCCTCCATCTTACTTGATGGGATGCCCAAAACATCTCAGCCATCACACATCTGTATCCACGTTTGGGGGGGGGGGGAAGCAAAATTAGTGGTGAAATCCCATTTTTTCATCAGTACTATCTCCCATTCCTCAAATATGGGCTGGCAAAAACCTGGATAGAGGTCTTTGGATAAATGCCCACACATAATCAGAAACAGAGAAGCTGTGAAGAGTTCTCCTCCTTTGAAGGAGAGAGCTCTGACACTAAACTCAGTCCATATAGCTCGCCCTATCAACCTGCAGTGCTGCTGCATCTCCAGTGTGATTATTTTTGCTTTCCCTTTACTTGTGAGTCATATGTGAGAAACTACACTACTACCTTGCAGCAGCATACAGTGAGCAGAGGCAGGACCAGCCAGTAAGGACCATGTGTGTGCAGGACCAGCTGGCAGCGGGCTGCATTATGTTTCTCCCTAGCGAGCCAAAGGCCAATGAAGCTGTGTTATTAGGGGCTGACGGACAGCCTGACTTGCCTTCTGTCCCGTCACTGCTAGATTCTGGGAGTATGAAAGCTGAGCGACTTCTACCTGTGCTGCAATCACCTCCAGCTGCAGTGCAGACACTGCTCACATTGCTGAACGTTCCAAAGATAATCCTGGCTTCATGCTCTGGCCTGGCTCCTTGGTCAGGACAAGACCTAAAGCAGCTCTAAAGAGCTCAATTAGCTCCTGCCTGAGATGATTTTCTTTGGTGCTGTCTACGGTCTTGAATGCTCCATTTTATCTCTGTCTCTTCTCAGTGCTCATCAGAAGCCATCACTCACCCAGGTAAGCAGCCTGGCTGGTGGACTCTGCGAGCCCTTCCCGCCGCAGGTCCTTCCCTGCGTCCCCTGGGGTGGAGCAATGGGCAGGGGAACTCTCCAGCATGAAATTCTTGCTGCGGGAAGTGCTGATGATGCGAGGTGGCAGGAGGATATTGATAACAGTCTGGAGCAGCAGCAGGACCTCAGGCTGCTCCAGCCAGGGGCTGTCTGAGATGCATTGGGAGGGGAAAGAGAGAGAAAGATCAGGCTACATTCCATCAGAGACACCCAAAAGATCCAGACCCTCTTCAGTTCCAAAATGGGGTGCAATCTCAAATGTCCCCTAAGCCAAAACTCTGTCCCCCACACCTTGTTATGCTGCTTCTCCTCCTGCAAGCAAAGGCAAAGTTTATTTTAGCATCAACACAAACACACACGCAACGCTAAGCAGCACAAAGTCCCACTCAGTGGTCTCATGATCTCATCTCCTTCTGACATTTCCCTCTCCCTTCACTCTTTGCTTTCGTTTAGGGATTTACCAGTGATCACCCTCTACAGAAGAAAGCAAGGAGCAGGGCTTGTGCCAGACAGATTGGGCACACTGTGGTTCACAGGGGCACACAGTTTCTGTGACCTCTGTTCCCCTCTGTGGCTTCTGCTCCAACAGATTTGTCTTGCCCTGTACTCCACTTTCAAAAGGAGCATGTCTGTGTCAGATCTGACTCAAGAAGCATGGCACAGCTGAAACAAAGAGAAGAAACAACAACAACTTCTCCCAACGGGGCTCTTTTCAGCCTCGGACCTAAAGGGCACTCGGTTGACACACTGCCAGTGACAGCAAACCAAATTCAAACGTAAAAGTAAAAAACCAATGGGGGGCAGGGAAAGTGCAAACATCAGTTGTCAGAAAAGGGGGAGAAAAATTCTTGTTGTTAAATTAGTCAGACCTTTGCTTCCAGATCCTACTGTGAGCACAAATGGAATCAGTAGGTTTAAAAGCATTCCTTCCCTTCTTTCCTGATTGGTGAATGGGGAGACGACATGGCTTAGGGGGAAATCTTCTTTCAAAGCCTGTGCAGTAATAATAAGAAAGGATTAAACGATTTCATCAGCAGATCATGAACACAAGTTACTGCAGGGAATGACGGTCCCCTGGGCACCCTGTTTACACAGCACAACACTGGCATTGATGAACTGATTGAACCAGAAGCCCCGAGACCACTTAGTCAGCAGTAAAAGGCATTCACAGAGTAACAGAGGTGTTACCTGCTCTTGTCATAGCCAAGATGCAAAAAGCCCTGATTCCTAACTCATAGGTATCTTTAATAAAATCAGATGCATCCCACAGGAGTCAGCTTAGTATAAATCCTGAACTCTGCACTGCTGTGAATGGCATCAGGATCTGACTCATATTATGGGGAATATAACAAAGGAGCAGACAAAATTGCACAAATGGCATAGTCTAAATATTCTGCTGTCCTAACATGGACATTTTTGTTCTGCCTCTCTTTGTGTTGCCCAATCATCCTGCCTATCACAAAGAATGAACTGAAAAATGAAACAATGCACTTCTGGACACATAGTCATGCCTAAATGGAAAGGTCTTTCATCGTCTTGAGAGGAGGTGGTACAAGTGACTGTCACTAGAACCTCTGCTCATTTACAGCTTCCCAGTTGCTACAGACTTAGCTGTGAAATGCAACTGAACCTCGCAACCTCTCAACCTTGCAGACCTGGGTTGAGAAGTTCCAGAAGATGATGTTTTCTGATGGGATGCAAAGTGCTTCTGCTGGAAGTTATTAGGAATTATGACTACTCATGTGTCTTTTTGCTTTTGATTAAAGAACCATTACCTCAGAGCTGGAAGAAAACTGTCCTCTTTCTGTGTCCGCTGGTACCAAAATGTCCTTTTGTGCCTCATGCTCTGAGGGCCAGCACTGTGTTTTGGTCCCTATGAGACCTCCTTCCCAAGCCGCCCTGCTGCTCAGAAATACCTGCTGAAGTATTCAACTCGATGTGCCAACGCACATTAAAAAGTGCAAGTTGGAGCTAGATTAGGAAATTTGTCCCTTCTTTGGTCACCATTCTGTCTGATTTTATGCCAATGGGGAGGGAAAAGGATACAGAGGCAGAAAGACTGCAACAGTTACAGCACTGCTATGAGAAAGGAATAGTGATGAAAACCTCTAAAAAGTCTGGGATGTTTGGTTTTGGTTTTAATTCTGGACAACAAGGATGCTATTGAGTCAGCAGCTGAAAAGCCAAGTTGCCCTGCTTTTTTCAGCTGGCACACATTGTGTGACCGGCTCAGGTAGGAGCAGAAGAGCACGATCTCCACTCTCACTCTCCCCACTCTGGTCCCTGGGAAAAGAGGTAGGGTTGAATGGACGTGACCTAAGCCAGGGCTCATCTCCTTGTGGCAGGAGGCTTATGCTAGCTCTTTTGATCCTGCAGAGAATTCTAATGTGCTTGTCAGAGCCTCAAACAGCATCAATCAGCCAAACTCCCTGGACTAAAATCACAGTGTTAAGCTGATGGATGCTCGCTGTGGACTTGGTCCCAGCAGGTGAATTCTGAGCTCAGTTCAAGCCTTCATAAAGAAGGGAGAATTTACATGTTGCTTCTCTTTCATTTTTGGTGTATGTTCCACAGATTTTGCCCAGCTTTTGCAGAAAGCAAACAGAGCACCGATGAGTTGGTGTCTCAACCAGAAGCTATAACAGGCCTGGCCACAGGCCAGGGCAGACACACCTGTATCTGCAATGCTACAAGCCGGACAACAGCTGTGCTGAAGGGCAGAGGTGGCGAGAGATAAGGGCTGAGATGAAGAAGGGGTAATCCGTCAGCCACACTGGAGGGTCCTACCACTCCCATCACCTGCAATACAAACAGAGCACATCACCACAGCTGACTACTTACAGTTTAATCCATGCCATATCCTCCAACGGCAGTGAAATGGAGGTGCCTTCCATCGAGCACTGAGTTGGGGTGGATCTAGGAGAACCAGCCCCCCCAGTGGTCCTTGAGTGAGCTGGGGCCAGTGAGGAGACGGAGTTCTAGCAGGGAAAGGGAGGGGAGAAGAAGGAACCAGCAAGGATGGGAGGAGTGCACAGGTAACCTGGTACATTTATAAATGTACCCAGTACCAGCCCTGAATGACCAGCACTGGTCTGGTGGAACAGTTGGAGTTGGAGGATATGTCATGTAATGACTGTAACAAATAAAAGAATGTCACCAAAGGAAACGTCTGCATTGAAACTGGACATCTTTTCCCTTCTCTTGCTGATCTATTTGAGCAATAATGTCCTAAGTCTGACCCAAGCCGGGTTTTGTACAATGTTCAGACTCCTCTCACAGTCTGTTCTTAGGAACTCTGATTCATCTTACCTGACCTCAGATGTCTGAAACAAAGTCACATGCATGTGACCTGGTTGTCTGGAACAACTTGAAATATCAGCGCAAGCACATAGCACTTACAGGTGAGAGTTATCTGAACTGGTTTTGGATGTGTCCCTCAGGAGGAATTAAGTCACAGGCCTGCACATGCTTGTTTCTCTCCATGTCTAGAAACATCTAGATGATGGGAGCAGGGAGAAGCTCCCTGGCAGACGCCTAAGCTTAAGGGAGATGAATGCACTCTTTTATTTTATTCCCAAATTCAGCCTGAGGAAAAAGGCAGTAACTGTTTTTATGCTGGAAAACCAAAGGACAATTCAGAAGGGAAAGAGGCAGAGCCCTTTCTTTATATCACTATGGATTATCATTTAGACATTTCCCCACCTTCCTGGCCCACCTTATTTTGGACTTCATGAACTCGTCTACACATGATACAACATGAAGTCAAACATACTCCCACAGCCAACGGTGGCCGTAGTTCTGACAGCTAAAGCCAAAATACCCCTAACAGTAATCTTTTCCCGGTAGCTTTCCCGGATGTTTCCAGCCAGCTGAACATAGGCATGGTGACTGCGCTTCAGCACTGTGGAGCTATCTGCTATTTTTAGAGCCTTGGCTAATTCTCAATGCAGGCCCTTTGGAATGCCTGCTGGCATGATCCACCCTTGCCATGCCTGCTTGCCAAACTGCAAGCCCATTCTAAGCTTGCATTTGTGCTAACTCAGTAACTACCCAAGTAGTCTGAGGGCTGAGAATTGCAGCATCTCCAAGTAGCTGCCTCTGCTTAGACAAAGAAGATGTCTTATGGATTCTCACAGGTTGGAGCTTTTCTGCCCTTGCAGCGCTGAATGCTGAATAGAATTGAAGGAAAGAACCCGGCAAAACCTGGTACTGCATTTCAGCTGATTATCATCATTTTTAAAGCCACTCACTGCTGAGAGGGGCTAGGAAAAGTTTTATCATTTATGTTCTAAGGAGGTTATAACAATAAAAACGCTAGTACAGCCTTTCCCCCTTTATCTGTATTTTTCCCATGTGGAATGAAAGCACATGTTTGTTCAAATGGTTGGGGCTATACTGATGTCAAATTGAGAGTTTGTCCCCAGTGCAACAGCTGCAGAAACACTGCAATCTGTCACTGAAGAGTCAAGATCAGTCAAGACTTCTTCTGTGTCCTGTCTCTGCTGTAACACACTTAGGAGCATGAATTCTGCTAAGAGTGGGATCTGAACATTGTACAGTGCAAACCTGTACTAGATCAAGCCACGGACATTGCAGTGGAGTGAATTCACCCATATAAGCCCTTCTAACTAGCCAGCACCTGACGGCCTCTGACAGAGCCACCAGGGTCCTTCCCCACTGGAGACGGTAGGTATCCCCAGTGCCACCCTCTCCCCGTCTCTACCAGGTGAGTGCAGTCTCCACCACCCCACTCTCCAACTTGCAGCCCTCAACTCTCAGCTCAATCTGGCAAAGGTAGATCTTCAAAGTGGTGCGTGGGAAGCAACGGAGATGAATCGCTTGACCATTGCTACTGGTCACTGTGTCTCCCCATGCACCACTTCAAAAATGAACCTTGCTCTCTCTAGTGTCACTTGCGAAGTCCCCTTGCGAGGGGTAAGGGGGACAGGTAAAATGACAGGAATGGGAATGATCTGTCATCTTCAATCCAGAGAAGTCAACAGCAGGGGGAGGTTTAGCAAAGGTTCACGGGGTTGCCACTCAGCTACTCACCAGATTGACACACACATTGATCAGAGACCTAAGGTGAGGCAGGAAGGATATGATAGGCTGCCTCTGAAGTGTCAAACAAACCCCTTCAATCAAACTGCTGGCAGGCTCCCACTCAACCTGGCGCCTGCAATACAACAGTAGGTGCCGTTAGCCGCGGGCCTCCTGCCCCCCACCAGACGCTCGCACACACGGCGACCGACACACAGTGACGCCCACAGAGGAAACGGTTCAGACAGCGACCACGTCCCAGATGAGCACAAAGAAAAGGTGTTACCCACGCAGCTCAGGAAAGCACAGAGCCACAGAGCACACTGGGCATTGGAGAGAGACAGGAGACGAAGCAGAGGGAACTGTGCTAGCAACACAAGCCCCCTCACACAGCAGTGGTGGATGAGCTGGCTTTCACTCCCTGATGCTTCTCTCTGACAGACGGAGAATGAAAAGGAGCCACCAGACAGCTGCCTCAGGTGTGCCTGTGCGGGGAAAAGGTCTGCTGTGCTGTGCTCCAGGCTCTTGTTGTGGATGTTCTCACTCCATCATCTGTGGGTGCCCTCTGTAAGCGACTCTGCAGTCCAGCCTGCTCTGCCAGAGTGACTTCCAGACAGTCTGCCCTAAAGGTAAACTGGGCCAGCAGCACAATCTTTACCCTCCTCACCCTGTGCAGGAGGGTTGATTCATTCCCTATAAGCACCACAGTCCTTCATTCCAGCATCCTTCCTTCCCTTTTACTTTGCTTTTTTCAGAAACACAGCTTTTAGGGCTTGTGACAGATGCTGAAGGGAGTCCTTCCTAGTCATAAGCAGCCACAGCTTAGGTAACATCAAAGTGGTTCATACCCTTCATCTCAGGTGAAGTCAGGGCCTGACTCTTTGGAGTAACTTTAGCTCTCCAGTCAACATCTGCCTGTGCTCTTGCTGGGACAGAAAGACAAGGCTTGCATAACTTGCTAGTCCAAGACTAAACAACATCCTAGCCAAGCTCCCCAGTGAACTTCTTAGAAACACACAGGGGATCAAGTGTTCACTATGTAAGTTCTTATGCAGACCCACGTACACGTTGTCTTTCAGCATCCACTGTTCCTAAATCTCCAGAATAGTCTGTTCTTGTACTTGTTCTTACACATATACTACTTCCATCAGACACTAGTTTTGGAATGGGGTGCCCACAGGTGGCAGCACTTAAGATTCTGATGTGAGTACCTCAATGGATGTCTTCTGGGGTCTGGCATCCAGCCCCATCTCTAACAGGCTTCTTTGCTCAGTGACACTTAAACGTAGTTGCTGCTTTTGGTCCAGTGGCTTTACTGTCTCTGTCCCTTGTGTACAGAAGAGCAATTTCAGCCAGGCACAGGCACAGGTACAAGCACAGACAGAGAGAATATGAAGGGAATTTTAATTTATGAGCATTCATTCAGCTTACACAAAGAGGAAAGATGTTGAGGAACAGGAAGACCCCTAAGCTGCCTTTGAGGCAGAAGAAAGTATGAACAAGAAAAGAAAGAATAAGCAGAAGCAGGCAAGACATGGCAAAGAATCAAACAGGAAGGAGAAGCATTAAAATATCTGCCACTAAATTCCCTGTAAGAGCAGAAGTTTCTTAAAGCAGATTGCTAGCCAAAGAAGTGTGATAGTGATGACAGAAACAAGAGATCACTTCCCTATTATTTGCTCCATCTTAGTTGGGTACGTATGATTCCTGCTGAGACCTCAAAGTTTATGTCTGCTTCCTAAATTATGATGTTCTCTGACATCATTTGGCTCCTCAGCTGAGACTGCCAACTCACAGCTAAAATAAAGAGAGCAGTGTGATGGCACGAATCTGAAGACTTATTTTGAAGGAAGAAAAATGAGATTTCTGGATGTTCTCTCTGTAGTTCTTAATACCATGAATTTCTCGCTACCAGAAGACACAACAAAAATGTCAACATAAATGCACACTTACAGAGATAAAAACATCTGTTCGTTTGCTGATATGCTGAAAAGGTTCACTGCAACACGACAGCTGTAGTTAATGACATACCCACACTTCAAGGCTTGCAACATCAGAAACGGACCCCAGAGGGTTTCCATTGTACCTGCTCACCTCAAAGTAGGCATCTTGTGAATTTTATTGAACATACGATCCAATCTCTTTAAGATGAGGATAAGGGCAGGTCTCACCGCCTCAGCTGTCCAGTCAGTGATGGGCAGCATCTCCATGATGTAGCGCCGGAGGCCTCGGCTTTCCATCGTCTGCGTGTCATAAGGTGCCAGTTTCAGCAGGGAATGTGCGATTTCTGCCAATCTAAAACCAGGATTTGTTAGGAGGAAAATCGAATACAACTTCTCCACTTGTGTCAATGAACTAACAGATAGATCTTTAGTAACCTAGTGAAGCGAAAAAGAAGCAAAAGTCAAATGTGCTGTTATTTAAACTCCTAGACCTGATATCACTGTTCCTGGCCTGTTAAGAAATAGGTGTTTATACACATGTGAATGCTTTCAAGAATATTTTTTACACTGATATTAGATGCACCAAACAAACATCAGGAGTCATAGAACTGTGTAGCTAAAATGAAAGTAACTGGGCTATTAGTAAGGTTACAACATGGCAAATGCCTGCTGTTTTGCATACCTGACATCATCTGTATGTCAATTAATGAGTGATCTGTTTTGGTTTCGTGCCTGTTTTCAGTGCCAGCACTTTCAGAGGTCTCACTTTGCAATTTTCAGGTGTTAAATTCAAAACATAATGTGCTGTCCCATAGGTTTACACAACATGCACTTTGTATCATTACTCCCTACAGCTTTGATTTGTTTCTCCTAACACTGCTGCAGGTTGTGTTGTTGTTGCTTTTTCTAACTCTCCCAGATGGCATCACTGATGGCATTTTCTGTATTGACTGTGAAATACCATGGCAACATTTAACTTGCACTTGCAATTTGACAAAGACTTGAATATTTGCAGTAAACAAAGACAATAAACCTACATCTACTAATAAAAGGGATAGAAACATTTACGCTCCCTGAGACATCAATAGACTTTGCAGTGTAAGATTACAGTACAATCTTATTCATATTGTGGGGGCTTCTTCTGTAATGCCTTCAACTAATGGGACGTATTTCTATTCTCTTTAAAACCTACTTAGCAATATCAAGGGCAACAAGCTCCTCAGGTTAACCAAAAGTGCTCTACAAGTGTCTCTTTATGCTGTATTTCTTCATTGTTACTTTTCACAACTACTTTGTCCTACTATGGAACAGATCTGCTTTCTTAAACACTGTGAAATCTAAATCATCATATGATTCTGCTTCTTTCTGGCAATACTATATCAATCATACATAATGGTATATGAAGACTTTCTTATCTGTCATAAAGTGCAAGATCCATCTCATCCAACTTGAGACATCAACCTCAATTAATCTTCTAGCTCTGTTCATGCTGAAATAAGCAACCTGGGAAATCCTCATCTTCCTGAAATACCTGGATAAACAGCTAGTAGATGTGCAGCTCCCTTTTCACTGGGTCCAGAAAGATCTTTAGGACTTCTGCAGTCTAAACATTTAAGTTTTAAATGGCTAATACTGGGTGAGATTAATCCTTTCTGAAGTGACTAGCATATGACCTTGGTTTTTGAAATCCCTGAAATGGCATCTGTCAGCCTCCCAGTACCATGGCTGTCACATCACATTCTGGTAAAGCTACTCTCTACTTAGAACTCAGGGGTTCTTTTTCCTACAGTGGTTAAATCCTGTCAGTCATTTCAGTGACACTTAGGAAATGAATTTCAGTAAGAATCAAGATAATGTTTGCTTTGTTTTAGACTAATCATGACAAAGCAATTCAGATTTTAACCCCAATAAGGCAGTTATTTCTAGCACTTTCTAGGAGCCACAACAGAATCAGAGCACAACTCATTATCTTCTGCAAATCAATCCCTTAATTTTACTGCTGTAACCTTTGACCATGAAAAACCTTCTCCCTTGAAAAGAATGAAGTATTTGGCAGCCTCTTCCATGTACTGTGACTCAGCTTCACAGAAAGCTTCTCACAAGAAAGTATCTTCACAGAAAATATACCAATAACACCTTCTGTACATATGGATTTAAGTTGGTTACACTCATCTTTTAGGACAGCGACATACAATAGTGTAAGACCAGTCAAACTAAATTACTCTGGAATGTAAAAACCATGTAGAACTGAAGTTCCCATGTAGCTGCTGAACTACAAATGCTTCTGCGTAGCACACTGGAGCATCTGTGTGTTACATACATAAAACTAGGGTAGAAAAAGGAGCAAGCCCCTTGCTTTACTTCACTAAATAAAGTTCATTCATCAGATACATGTTCCTCATTCCCACTGAAATCATAAAAAGTCCCAACCTGATATGTTTAACCAAGGATATTGTCCGTCCTGAGCATCTCACTGTTTCCAACATAAGACTTAAGTTCTTATCTCAGGCTTCTATTGCTTAGCCATGGAGGTTGCAATGCAGCTAAACAGATGTACTGACTTCTGAGGCTTGTGGTCCTTGGCAAAAACATGTAGAGGTGACACCGCAGATGCAGCCGTGCCCACCAGGTTTTGTTTGCAGCCAAGCACTACGTAAGAATGGCATGCATTTGTGGAAACAGACATCTCTGTAAAATTACCCTCTAAGTTATTAAACGCTTGCCAGACGGGTGGGAACAGCAACATTCAATTCATATGCAAACATAAACCTAACAAAAGGTACCTCCCAACTCCCGAAAGAATCTGGGGCATTTGTTAAACAACACCTAAATTATGGTCAGACACAATTTGGTGCTCTACAGAGACAGCCTCAATCCAAAGATCTCTAATTGTGACAGAATCTGCCAGCTAAGGGCCCTTGCCACTTTTTGAAGAGCATGTGTGTAAAAGGTAGAAGAGATTTAGAGTCCAGGGTCAGGAAGAGAGCTGGTTCAGGGCACTGCTAGGATCTGTCACCCTTCAACTTCCTATATGAGGTATCCCTGAGGAAGAAAGTATAGCACTCAGGAGAGTAATAATTCAGAGCCAGAATCATAGAATCATGGAGTCTTACAATTACAGAATGGTTTGGGTTGGAAAGGACCTTAAGATCAGATGGGCTTCAATGGAGCTATTTCATCCACTGGAGATGGGGGTCTGAATGAGACCAGAGGAGACTATACAAAACCTTCCTTATACACAAGCAGCATCAGGTTTAATCTAAGGAACATCCGAAGCTCTGCATGTTTCAGACAGCAACATGCAACTACACTACCAAAAATGTATTCTATCTGCTATTACAAAAAACTAAGAGCTAAAAGACAGGACTCCCCCTGAAATAGGTAAGTGAAACCAGAATGCCTGTGAAATACCTCATGTGGGACTTCACATCCAGCAGCTCCAGAGAAGTCACTCGTGGCTCACCAGCCAGATTCTGCAGAATCTTCAGCCTGGGACCACAGTGCTTGTAGAACTCTGTGCAGATATTCAGTAGTGACTCCCGGGGTCTCCTGAACTCCTCTCTGGCAATTCGCTCATCCAGCTCCTCTCGGGGAAGACCCTGGCCCTCCTCCAGCAGGTGAAGGTTCTCCCTGGAGGGTATAAAATGAGGAGAAGTAAGAAGCGTTACATGCAGTGGAACAGCACAGACAGATTATAACAACCTCTCCACATTGTTTGTGCAACAGATGCTTTCCACTGCAGTTGAAAAGAGAGATAGTTGCATCTGCAATAAATTAAAAAAGGGAAATGATAAACTGCAGTGTCTTGTGAAAAGATGTAAATAATTTTTATATGAATTATCTTTTGCTACCCATCCTTGAGGTGGCTGTGACAGCAACAGTGGGTGCGACCCAGTGGGTGAACCTGGAAACTGCTGGGGAGCAGTTCATCACATGTCAGGGAAGATGGGGTAAAGATCTCACTGTACCTGATAAAGTGTAGTTTGGCTCCCTGTTCTGGGTACCTGGAAAAACACAAACAGTGCAGTTGTAAACAGCAACTTCCTAGTGTCTAAACTGTGCCTTTCTGAAAGAAGGTGACACTGTTCTTGCCCAGAGGGATATACTCACCATGGGCAGGATGGTATCTTGTGTCACTGGAACAGTGGCTATACATAGGCAACATTGGATAGCCTTTATTTCTCAACTAGCAGCAAACAACAGATGCCCATAGTTATAGCCCTTGCTACGAAAGGAAAAATTCAGGCTTAAAATCTCTCCCAAAAATTTCTCTTACTGATTTTTCCCCCAGTGCTCAGCCTGTTTCCTGAAGCCAGAGCTCACCTAGTGGAAGGAATAGTCTTTGATTTTTTGCCATTTTCTCCTTGTTGAGAAAACATTATCAAACCCTGCACCCCTCGGCTAATGTATCGCGTGCTGGAACTGTGATCATTCTATCATCATGAGCTCCTGCCATTGGCAGATGTCTGCTGCAATGATAACACAACAGGAAACCTGGAGCTGTGCAAAAATATTTTGGATCAGAGACTGAATGTTTGATAATCAGAAAGATCTGGAAATATAAACCAAGATGGTTGAGTCACACTGCATCAGGAGTCTCTACACTGCCTGTCAGCAGATACGCAGTAACTGCTCTCCCAAATAATAAAGCATTACTTTCCATTACACCTTATTTTCCTTAGACTGGGCAACCTTGCAATGGAAGTAAAAGGCATATATCTATTTCAGACTTGAGCACGAAGAGCTTTGTCTGCTTCTCAGGATTGAAAGTCAAAGCTGCGTTTCATCCATGCGTGAATCCATCTTAAAGAATAACAAATTGATTCCAGGGGTTACCAACCAAGATGTATACACTACACACCTATAATTCGTTATAACAGCTCTCTGATGATTCATGCAGAGTGATTTCTATCTCCCTTCAACACAAAACAAAGACAAGGAAAAATTTGGAAAGCATGGCTTGCCAGAAGGGTGTTCCCAATTTACAGTCCTATACAGGCCATGGTATCGTACTTCACTACTGGCTATGCACAGACTTACTATCAGCTGTGACAGACAAAAGAGAAATACAGAGGAAATACTCTGCCCTGGAAGAACAGCTATTCCAGCTTTTGCTATGCTATGACCCTTTCCAGATCAGCACATTCAGGTTTTAAGCAGAGTAAGGCACAGCCTGGCCAAGAGAAGGCAGGGCTGCCCAGATAAGTAATCAGTACTGCAAAGAAAACCTTCATAATCCAAATGCTTGTGGGTGGATTTTATAACAAGATTTTGTTCTAGGAGTAAATTGTCCAGTGGCCTTGTCCAATTTTCAGCAGCCTACAAAAAAAACCCCAGACCAATGTGAGGGTAAAGATGACAGAAAGAGACCATAAGAAAAATAAAAGGGGATGGGAAAAGGAGGGAAAAACCCAGCTAGAGGAGGCGCCAGTCTCTGAGTCTCTCAGCAGTCACTTTGACAGTGGACTCAGAAGGAAGCAGAGAACTGAGGGACATAGTTGCTTTGCCAGTATACTTCTAGAGTACAAAAAGAGGAACAAAGAAAAAGACATTTAGGATGGGTGTCCTCCATTTTGATATCCTATTCTTCTATTTAGTTAGATGCTTTTAAACTAGAAATTCTAGTCTTGAGGATTTTGGTTACTGTCAGAAATGCAGTCCTGTGTGCTCTTTTTATCTGACTGTTTTCTCCCATAGTACCTTCAGCACTTCCTCAGACAGCTGAGCAATAAATGTTACCTTAAAGGGAAAAAAAAAAAAAAGAAAGAAAGGAAAAAAGCTGTTCAGAAAAAGAAGAAAGAAAGAAAATCCCACTGACTTACCTGGTGTTCACACCGGCTGACATGGTGTGGTTTGCTGTTGTGGCCCCTTTATGACCTTGGTCACATCGACTCATCTGTGGGGCTGTCATAGGCCTGGCAGAGGGAAGGTGAAGAGCACACTGAAGATTAAATCTAACAGGCACACCACCTGTGATCTGGTGAAATCTGGCACTAATTTCACCATGTCAAAAACTCAACCATTACTCGAGCTAAGCTGCATACGGTGACCTCCTGCGCATTCTCTCTCCCACACCGACAACCAAACGCAGGCCCAGACCTTTGAACCATGTGAGTTACCTGGTGAGAACTTCTACACTGTACAAGAGTGCTTGCAAAGACGTGGCAAGGGCAGCCATAGCAGCAATCTCCTCACGAGCTGCTGTCACAGTCTCTGCTTGAGAGGTTTGCCGCTTCAGTTTCTGCAAGTAACAGGGAACCAGTGCTTCCAAGACCATCAGCATCTGGAGGCTGGAAAATAGCCAATACTTGGTCTGTTTTATTTCGTCAATCCTGAAACTCACATCAGGCATAAGCTTAATTTTGTATCTGAAGAACCCTGGATCTCTCACTAGCCTTGTGATTTCATTGCTTCTCACCAGATAAGCAGTCCCAGGCCAAAGAAACTCTTGGATCATGGACTTGAGGGGGAAAATTAGCTGATGTACAAAACAATAAAACCAACCTGAACTTCTGGATATCTTCTGAATATGTCATCCATTTGCAGGGATTCATTTTCTTTTCTAAAGACACCTTTCTTCTTTGGTTCCCTCTTAGACATTAACCTTTTCGCTTTAGCAGTTTACCTCCCCTCTCTCCGGTATCTTCCTGTTCTTTCCAGTTGCCCATTTCTCCCCCTCCCCATTGCTTCTCTGACAACAAAAACCTGCAGGACACAGCACGATCCCCACTTGGAAATACAGCTTACATGTTGCTGTTCCAACTGCCATCCAGCTTAATGCTGCAGCCAGTGCCTGGCAGGATTTGGAGCCAGAGCCCTAAGAAAGGTATCAACAACAGAGGCTTGGCCTCATGGAGGAGCCCCATGCTTAGAATGCGTTTCTATATCCTCTGCCCCCATTTGTCAGCCTTGCTTTCACATGCCATACGCAGCTTTTCTGAGTCTGCACAAGCCAAGAAAACAGATTAGCACCTTCTGAATGATTCAGGAGCATAGGCCACCACTGTCACACACAGCTTGATGGCTTCACTGATTGAAAAGGTCAGATCTTCATTCCCATAGCAGAAATCTGCAGGAGTAAAGCAATATGAGAAGACTATCACGCAAACATACTGAATATGAAAGGAGCTAGCACACTCCTTCCTCTTCCCCTCTACAATTGCTTGCTTCTCATGTTAACAATGCCCAATAGGAATTTTTGACAAAAATCTGTCTATAGGAAGGAGCCATATGCTGCACTCCCACTTGCACCCTGCCATCCAAGAACTCAGCAAGTGAGAAACAGTTCTCGGTAGGTCAAATCATTGCTGAGCTTAAGGAGCCCCATTTCAAATACCACCCATTAAAAGCAGAATCTTAAGCAATCAAGCCATTTCTGTCCTGGAAGCCACATGGATGCCAGCACAAAAGTGACTCTGGTTTGCTTGTGATTGAAGAAAACGTTTTCAAAAGCATTTAAGTCCCATACTACAAATACTGCTTGGGGGGGTAATTAGGGCCAGGCACCAAGAAACTGAAGTATCCAGAGAATATCTATAATACAATCATAGTCCCATTTTTCAGAAGTGACTTTGGTCTGCAGGAGCCCAAGTCAAACTTTGGGTCCCAAAGCATGTAAATCACTTTGAACAATGGAACTCAGAAGCCAGGTGTGTTAGGTAATTCTGATCTTCACATGGCAAATACCAGGCACAAAACATACTCATGTACAGCCTCATCATCAACACACACTTGGGAATCTTCAGATGCCTTTCAATAACCTTCCACAGAAACCCCAAAGATTTTATATAAATGTTCACTATAATCCCCAAAGAGGAAGAAATATCTTCAGGTTCTGTACCACTTTATATTATAACTTGTGATAAAATTGTGAAGCATCATAAAATTCCAGGATGTAACAAACTTTTACCTCTAAGGCTTCACAGTTCATCATTATTCAAAGGAAGTGCAAATTTGGAAAAGAAGTTAAAGATTCTTTTAAACCCAGCAAAAATTACCTCCCTGCAAATCACAAAGCAGCCAAATTCTTTAATACTGCATTGCATGTGTAACTACCAAGAGACACAGTGTGCTGGATACATCATACAGCCATATACACTCTGCTTTGTGATAAATCAGCACCGCCCCCTAGAACTCAGCGCTGTTGAACGTCTGAATGGCATCCATCATTTACTAGTCACAATCTGCCCATGGGAGAGGATGCTTTTCTTTCCTGCCCACATGGAGCAGAGGAAAGGATGACACTGATCTTGTCAGCATGATACAGTTTATTAGGCATCTTAATTTTTCACCCACCCACGATGAAGTTTAAAATGCCAGGGGCTAGCCTCAGACTAGCAGGCTCAATGCAGAAAAAGTAGCTTTGCAGTAAACCATTGCTTCTCCTCCTGCCAAAAGTATCAAAAAGATAGTGGGGACAAAGCTAACCTTAAAAGCCTCACAAGGTGTGAAACCCAGATAGGACTGCATTCTGGGAGAAGAAGAAGGCCCCAAACAAATCATGCTGCATCAGATGTATATTGAATCAATAAAAATCAAACCAGAGTTACTGAATAAAGGGTGCTTTGCTGTTACCTAATGACCTGAGAGGCTTTTCTGCTTTCACCAGCTCTAAGATGTCCAAAATGTCTGGAGTATCTCCCTCTAAAGACTGCAGCAGGTCAAACAGGCACTGAGCTGACACTCCTTTGCCGGTTCCATTGTTTGTAGCATCCTGTTTCAACAACAGACATTTGTGGTTGATTTTCTGAGGACCTGTGTGCACCCCAGGAATCTTTATCTGCATGTGTGGGCAACCTGGTTTTGACAAAGGGCCTGTATGGAGTTCAAGAGCTAAGGGCTATCAGACAAGTAGCCGTGACTGACTCAACAGATTGATGCTACAGTGGACACATCATATGAAAACTGCACACTACTTCCCACAAAGAGCAGATCTTCGCTGACCTATGAAGGAGAAAAATGGTTGTGCTCATAGTGTATATGCAGTGAGATATGGCAGCCACACTTCAAACTGAAGTTCCATTAACTTGGTTTTAACTCACTAAAATGCTAAAAAGTAATTAGAAAGTATTTCAAAACATGGCTTCAATTCAGCCTTATCATTCACATGTACTAAAACTAAACTAAAGCATTCAGCTTTAGTTCCTATTGCTGTATTCTAAGAAAGGATTTGCATTTAAAGAGTTACAAAACATTATTGTCCTTTTATAACCTATATATACAGAGCAATCTGAAGTGTGACCACATTTACTAGCCTCCATACCAGTGGCCTGCTATCTCAGCATCCTGCTCAAGTCAACTGATGAACAGAAGCATGCAGAAATAAGCTCAGGACATGGTTCTCCGCAGCATCAAGTGCAGCAAGCACATGTTCAGTAAGAGCTGTTTTCTTTCCGTGATCTCCGATGGGGGGCTGGGTGCACACACAGTCTTCCCCAGGCTGAGACTAGGGAATGGTTTTTACTCACCGGGAACTCCAGGAGAGGGGCCACACTCGCAAACAGCTGCAGAATAAAGGGCTTGCGGTGCAGAACGTAGAACTGACGACATGCAAACTCGATCGCTTGGCGTAACTGAGGGTTGCTTTCATAGTCAGCGTATACCTGAGCACATGAAAAGGACATGGAAGTGCTAGTCCAGTGAGAGGGCTCTTCATCTCCTACCCCAGACCACAGCAACTACAGCCTTGTTACTCTTGGTATGTTTGCCTAACACGATTTTAAAGATGGAGACTTGACTGCCCTCCCTGGCAATGAATTTCAGAGACAAACTATCCTTAGAAGAAAGATCTGCTTGTTATGCTTGAACCTTCTCTGTCACAGCTTTAGTGCATTATGTTCTGTCCTGTGTATCAGAGGTAGATTCCTTCCCTCTCCTTCCTAGAAGCATCTCACTTGTTCAAAGCCAGTTAGAGCTTTGCTCTTCAATCTTCATCCTTGTTCAGCCAATGAAATCCCAGATCTTTCAGTCCTTTTCCACATGATGTGTTTTCTAAACCCCTATTCCAGTCTGCAGTATCTTCAGTTAACTGATCGTTTCTGTGCAGTGCCCACAGCTGGACAAAGCCAGAGCTTCAAGTCACAAGTACTGCTCACTGGAGCAGCAGAATCATTCCGTGTTTCTTTCACAAGCTACAAATCTGTACAGTCACCCCAGAATGGCATCTGAGATATTTTCTGTTTTATCTTTCAACAGAGAGAAGCTGTTGATTCATGTTTAGCTTCAGAACTGTAACAACTCCAGCATTCTGTCCTGCAGAAGTGGTACTGAATCAGCTACTTTCTCTTCCATATTTATGTGGCTGATTATTCATAAGGACTTATGTGTGTCCAACTCGATCAACATAATCTGTTTTTTTCCCCCTTTTTTCAGACACCATCTACAGTTTGTCAAGATAATGTGAACTCCCAGCCTGTCCTCCAACACACTGACAGTTCCACCTACTCTTAAGATACTTTAAGGTTTTCAGACTGACATTTCCTTCAGGGCCGGCCACTGAACCAGGCAGCCAATGTGTTGCTAAAGACGTGGGATTTGTTTCTCAGTTATGTAAACAGCATAAATTGTTAGGAACAACTCCACTGTGCTTCTTCCTTCTGTCTGTGTCAATTGCCTGTCTTCACTTCCCTGCTGGTACAAGTCTGTGGGAGGTTTGGGGTGGCAGCAGGTAGGATTTTCTTGCTATTTACTGGCAACAGGAAATGCTGAGATTTTATGGTAGTGCAAGATTCACATTACAGCACAGGGCCATTGAAGGTTTCTAAGATATTATGAGAGTGTGAGACCTCTACAGAGATGTATTCACTTCTCAGTAGCCTAGCAGGCTGAAGAGATTAGTATGTCATTAATACAACCAGAAGTTTCCGGCATGCTTATGAGGACAGTCAATCACCATGGCCTGTTCCACTTGCAATATGCCATTTACTTGAGGAAAGGGGAATAATTAACTGCATATGGAAAAGCCTGCAACAAAAAGAGCCCTGTGGGGAGTATGTGCATGGATGCTTCAGGAATTCACCTATTAATGGCTGGTTCAAGCCCAGAAGTGGCATGAGAATTTGTTTGTGATGACCACAAAGAAGCCAGCAGATCACTTGGTTTTCCTTTTGGAATTGCTTTTTTTGCCTCCTAAGAGTGGTATTTTATTGATTCGGTAGTTGACAATAATTGGTAAGGAAGTAGGGATAGGAAAGAATTGCAAAACTAATTTCTCTCAATATGAAAAGTGAGAATGAACAAGGGTTCCTCACTATGCTGAATGGTTACTGTCTTCAAATTGTCTTCAAAGTACTTCAAATTAAGCTATTAAGTTATTCTACTGCAAAATGCCTTGTTTCTAATGAATAAGTGCCCATGCACTGCAGACATGGATTCAATACATACTTATCTAACCACGTAAGACATGGTATAAGAGTTTCCAGTTACTAAAAAGTTTGTTTAGATAATTATATTCATCACTGATCCTAATTACTTTCCTCTGCTAACTGCGTTAAAATGAATATACATGGGGATGCCACAGTGTTGGCTTCTTTTGCAGAAATGATAGTTTTGTCTGTATTGGCATGATAATGCTAAATTTCTATTTAGATACTGTCTCCAAGCCCTGCAGGAATAATCCTTCTGTCTGTAAAAGATCTGTATTTATTGTTTGGTGGGGGTTTTATTTTCAGTATCAGATTTTTCTCAGATGTCAATGGGAAAAAAGGCATACTCATACACCTCAAAGTGAAGAGAAACTCCACCTCTAACCCTTGCAGTATTTGTCATCACTCACATAGAAAGACAACACGGTTTCACATAAGCATTCAGTGTTACTTTCTGTTGCTATTTAGATTTCAGATAGTACAATTATCATACCAAAAGAAGTGAATGCAATTTAGTTTCAGCTAGCAGCAAATCCATATATTTCAACTATTCCCCAAATTTCAGCCATCCCCAGAGTTAAAAACACCGAGGGAGACAGTTCTATAATAAAGTGCTCACTCAGAAGTCTTCCCTTATAATGCTCATGGCAGTGACTCACCTGCAACATGCTGGGGAGAACCCACTGGTACCCACTGAGGGAGAAGAGGTGGTTAAAGTGCACGGCTGTGTTGATGACTGTGGCAGCGTACTGCCTCAACAAGGCACTGTCCTCAGGGTGCAGGATCAGGGCACCATTGAAGACGTTCAAGAACAGCATGATCTCATCCCCCCAGGGGAACTCGCTGGGCATGCCAAGGAACATCTCCTCCAGCAGCTTAATCCACAAGCTTTTCTGAAGAGTGTCCAGACCAAAGAGTTCCTTCCCAGCTGTCACAGAGAAGAGGCAACAGTAATCAGCTCTGTCCACCACAGACAGCTTCACAACATTCCCAGAGATCAAAGGCTTCTCCACAGAGCCATCCCACAACACTGACCATCGTTCTGCCTGTGTAAAATTACTTCACCCATCCTGTACTTTCGGAAGCTTGAGCAAACTTTGACTGAAAGCAACACACATGAAGATGAAGAATGATATCACACAGCACATTAAACCTCATCCCCACTGGCTGAAAATTCTCCTTCAGATGTCCCACACATTACATTGATGAGGTTACAATAAAGCCTCTCAAAGCAAGTGCCTTTAGGGCCTGTTACAGAACTTGCCAATGCTTACCATCCTGCAACAGTGGCCTGTTTAATCTCCAAGTTAGACTGGAAACTCTACTTGACTTTCAGAGCAAAGTTTCTAAATGAGTGGGCTGTTTCTATATCCCGGCTGTAGAATTGACCCAGTCTTCACTGGAAGTCCATTGCTTCCTCAAAGTAGATGGCAAAGGACTCTAAGCAATCCTTTTTTAGTTGCAGTGATGTTACTGGGCAAAGTATTGCAGCTGTAGTGCCATGCACAATTTTAATTCATAATTATAACTTCTTCTTATGTGGGTCCAAAGAAAGTAGCTTTGTCTGGAGACCTCCTACAGCAGAACACTTTCTGCTGTTGTACTATCAAACCAACAGCTATGTATCATTTATCACCTTCCAGTAATGCTACAGGTCTGTGTGTTTCTAAGGCAAATGAAGTGCCTCACAAAAGCCTGCTGGGCCCCATCCAACCTGCAGAGAAAGCTATCAAAGGCCATACCTTGGGGATCACTGAAGAGTGAGAACTCAGCATCAATGGCACTTCGGGGAAATGAAGGCAAGCGGAGGAGGTCCTCCTGGAGCATAGATACATGGGACTGCTTGTGGGCAGTAGGGATTTTCTGTGTCAGTGATATGAGGAACAACACCCGCCCCACCTCTTCTAGCTTGCGGGTGAACACCTGAGAGAGAGAAAGAGACAAAATTAGAGCCAGTCCAATCAAAAAGTTCTTTACAACACATATGCACTTCTCTAGGTTAACTTCCATGGCTTTCCCTAATGGGAAAGATGTTTCACTCATGGCCCAGAGGACCCCGTTGATATTCATAGGGCAGTGCTACACCCTTTCACTAGAATTTGTGTGACCACTGTCCTTCAGCCTAGATCCACAAAGATGGATCATGCTTGCAAAAGGTTTTAACAACGCTTTCTATTTCTATTTGACCCTGAGTGGCTCTCATACACTTTGCAACTGTGCCATGCATTTTCTTTGTAGATTAATGGAAGCTTTGCCAAAGTGAGACCCAAGTTGGTCAGAGGCAAACCAACTCCAAACTGAAAGCTATGAAGTTGCAGCTGCTGTCTGCAAGGTCTTGGACTATACTCAGCATGAGGTTGGAATTGTTATTTACCCTCTGGGCTGAGGTTGCTCACATCTGACCATAGAAGGTGTATGTATAGTTGCAAAAGAATAGTCAATAAAACAAAGCAGACCAGATTCTGAGTTACTGCAAATGAGCAAAGTCATGCTGGCTTCAGATTATTGCTTCCAGTTTACATCAACTGGGAAACCGAGTTCCATTCTACCAGCCTCCTTTGAACATCTGGCAGGACTAGTCAGGGTAGCTATTTCATTTTGATGCTCAAAGTAACCATAAGGCAGAGTGATGCTCAGTAGCAGAAGCAACTTTCTTTGGGAGCAGTTTTAAGACAATTCTTAGCTGTTTGGATGAAACCAAAACTTGAAGTGTGTGGCTTAACATGTGACAAAGCTCAGCTTTCCATGTCCTGCGATCACTATGACCCTGCTCTGGGTGCTTAATCAATCAACAGTAAAGAAAGAAGTTTTTCATGGATTGCTGCTCTCTGGATAGACTCTACAGAGCTATTTTCTTTGATCAAGCTGGATGTTGTCCAGCAGCTTCTTGCACGACTGCAGAGGCTGCTAGATGCTTGTTTTAAGTTTTACCTTATAAATATTTTGGCCTTTAAGTACTCTAAATAGAAAAATGTAGAAAGAAAATACTGCCCTGAAAAAACTGGACAGGCCATTTTAATAGTATTGGGTCATGTAGGGCATATCAAACTCATTTATTTGATATTTGGGACACATCTCCTAGAACCAGAGTGAAAATAATTTCTGTTAGAGAAGCAACCAAATGAACCCAAGTAATTTCAGACTTCTATAGAGTTTCTGCTAACAGATGCAGTACATGAAATGGTTCTCTATTCTGTACTGTACACACATGGGATGACATATAACTATATTTAGCTGCTAGTCCTCTTAAGAAGTTTTATAGGTGCTTTTTTAAATCATTGCTGATGATAATTTCCTGCCCCTGCACTCACATGTTAGGGACATAACTACAGTTGCTGGGTTTTGGCTGGAATAATACACCTGTTAATACCAAACTCATAGTGTTTAAGCACATCCCTCCTCTCATCCCCTTTATTTTATTTCCTGCTTGTTATCATCCTTTGCAGACGCAGCTGGAGCAACTTTTCCCTAAATACACAACTCTCTGCTATGGAGACAACTTGGTTTTTGTGGAAAACAGAACATGGGGCTTCTAAAGGTAGAGTGAGCTCAATACCATTGTTTTACTGTCAAAAGAATTGATACTTGTAGGGGTTTGCAGCACATTAATAGCACTGCCCTGCCACTTAGGGTTTAGTTCCTAAGGGATTGCTCCTGGGAGCTGTAGAACATTAGGATCATACTGATTATCCAGTCATGAGGCTGGAAGATAGGGAGGACAGTGCTATTCTGAGGGCAGATATTCCTCTGATAAAACAGTTACTGCTGCTGTGCCTCTGGAAGCAGCTATGGTAAAAGACTAGCTTCTGAAAGTAGGACAAAGAAGAGAGGCAGGTGACATTCTCTGCAGTGAGAGGACACAGAGAAAGGTAGAAGAGAGAATTCCTGCTCCGCAGACAGAGGTCTCATTAAAGAATGGAATAAGCAACTTCTGAAGCTAAGACAACTGAAGCTTTTCTGGCCAAGCGCAGGAGAACACAAAATGACCCATCTAAAAGAAGCTGGCTGGAGAAACTGGGAAGGAATTCACATTGCATTCTTTGACTCTTCTTAAAATACTATACTACTGTCCAGTGGCACCAGAGCAGATCTCATGCCAATTGCTACTTCTCCAGCAACGCTCTATATCTGCATGCAGTATGAGAGGACTCTAAAGAAAAAGAGAGATTTATTTACAGGGTTTGTTTTTTGGCAGAGCTGTTTGATGACAGTAAAATACCTGCTTCTGAATGAGTTCTTGACCCTTTTCTGGATGCATCTGCACCAGGTTGAGCTGGGGAGAAACTGACCTTCGGAAAGGATAAATATCACGGACGTAAGTCTGCCAGGAAAGGAAACAAGTGTGTTTTAAACGAATATAGTCACAACAGCACCACTCAACAGTACTAAATAAAAGACCCTTTAGCCCATCATGAAGCTTCTGGGTACAGGCTTTTAGACAGTGTCAGGCACCATGGAAGAACATAAACAGAAAGGAAATTTACTCTTTTCTAAATAGATGATAATGACTTAAGAGCAAGAGACTCCACTTCTGCCTCTTCCCTCTTCTGTTAAACTCCAATCTTTCACCATACAGAACTAATCACTGGAGATATTGTGTCCACAGGACAGAATTCTCTCTATTTATGGGCTGCTTGTTCTCTTTTAGATAACCTTGATGTTTAAAAAAGGTTCAAAAAAGTCATCTGGACCTGACC
>JAOEHX010052245.1:0-12523 GCA_025448015.1 Bolborhynchus lineola
AATGTGGAAAGGCCTTTGTTATGCAATGAATACAAACAAAAATATCTTCCAAATCCTTCATTGAGCAAGAAGGGTGTTGCAATCCTGCATGAAAGAAAGGGGATATATCCCAATATATTTAGTGAACTGTTAAAGTGGAAGGATGGAAAAGAACTGATTTCCATTAAGGAAATTGGAAACATCCTTTCTGTTCTAGAAAATAGCCTGTAGGCAAGAAGAAATGTTAGTTTGTAATTTACTGAGAGTTCTCAATGCCTATGGTATTTTTCAGCACAGGGGTGGCTGTGGTGGGATGTGGCATAGGTCAGCTGGCAACTACCATTCCAAGAGCCTAATGACCAAAACCCTGGCTGGAGAGGGTGGGGATGTCAGTTTTCAGGGACCCAAAAGGTTATTGTAAGGCAGAAGAGAATAATCTCTTCTGCACATCCAGCAGTGATAAGGCAGGAAGCACAGGGTACAAGTCACAGAAGTCTTCTGCAGTGTCAGAGAAGTTTGCAGCCAATTCTCATCTCTGGGGGATCAGGGCTAAAATATCAGCCTGTTTAGTCTAAGAATTAAAAACAAATGATGCAGTTTTCTGGAGCATGTTATGGGATACCTTTCCAGTCAGCTCCCGACTCTCTAGGTGAAGGAGGGAAAGAACTGACTGAGAGGAAAAAGAGAGTGAAGGCAAGACCTTGAGCAGCAAGAAGAGAGTGCCCATTTGCCAGGGACAGTGGCACCCAGCTGAGCAGAGATGTGGGGCCAATGAGTCACTGTGGGACCATCAGCCCCCCAGGGTGTGGACAGGGCCCCATCCACCAGCATCCAGCACCAGCAATACATGACCACTTGGCATTGCTGGTCAGGCTGCGTGTTTCAACATCCCTGGGATGTTTAGCCCTGAACAATGAAGAGCTAATGGATGATGGAGAAGCCATGGAGCCCTTAACACACTCCTTTCTGGTGCCATCTCAAAAAGAGGTTGCAAACTAAGCAGCACACCCCAAAGAACCACTACATGCTAAAATGGAACATCTCCTGCAAAGCTAAGATCTGGTCTGCAAAAAGGCTGCTTTGAAATTAATGGATTAGTTTTATTGAGGTGTAACAAAGTGGACTGCATCTAAAGGCCATTTATTTTTAACTCCTGAAAACCTATTAACACAGCTTGGACTTTGAGTACATCTCCATTTTACACTGATCTAGAGCTGAGCATGATGCCAAGTTGTTGTTGCACGCAGGAAAGACAGACTGTAACTTTCACTTTAGTAGCTGAACAGTTAAGGATTATGTTTGCTATGTTTTCCTGCCTTGAAATTTCCCCATTCATAATGTATAAGTGAGATCATTAAAAGCAACATATTGGCTGATACCATCACAGCTGCTACCTAACTGTAGCACTTCATAGCAAGGAGTAACGTTGCTTTTCTCTTACAAATGTGTTCAGAAAAGTAAGGAGAGAGACTTGTAGCTGCAAGAACAACAGTGTAAAATGTTTAACTTCACAGAAAAAAACTTCACATGTTGGGCAATTACCAATTTGCTGGGAATGTTCTTAAAATGAATAAAAAATATTAATCTTTTGCCAACCCTTTTCACCCCTTGCGTCTATCACAGTATGGCAGCATAGTATTTCCCCTGCACAAAATCAATATCACATTAACTTCCCTAATAAAAACAGATTAAGCCCTTCAATGAACAGAAAACTTCATCTCCACCCAGGGAATTTTAAGTTCCCCACCCTTTGACTGCTTAGAAATGTAATGATGATTTTTTCAAGCCAGGGATGGGGTATGTCAGCCTTCTAAAACAGAGAGAAAGATGCTTTAGGACTTCGAGGAATAAGCTCTGTGATTGGTGTTTTCATTGGGTCCTGGGTGCTGATGTGATGTTGATTTGGCTAAACACACTACATAAAGGTGCATTAGGTTGACAAACAGGAACTTTTTTAGCTGAAGGAAGGCACTTTCCTTTTCTTGTGGGTTTTCTGAATCTTTACATGCTTTGTGCGTGCATTTTTATATTTCACATTTGAGGGAGAGGAATTAGAAGAATCTGCCATATAAAGCTCACTTTAAATTTCCAAATATCTTACTTCCTACCCCAGCCTGAGGAAGATGCTTACTCTTTATAATCACTAGTCACCTCTAATAGCTTTGTTCCACGCATGGCCGAGGAAACAAAAGGCCAAGTCCAAACCATCATAAAAAATTAATTTGCTGTCTTTGAAAGAGAGGGCATTCCCTCTGGGTGTGTAGCAGCAACTTTGAATGTTACAAGCTAATCTGCAGATGTCCAGACTCAGCCTGAATCATCTCAGGCCTGAATTTGCACATACACACCCTATGATGCAGTGATGGTCTCTCCATCCCCTCACATGTGGCTTTGCACCACAGTCAGCCTTCTGACACCAGTCAAGATTTCTCTGGCTTGCACAAGCAGAATGGAATTGAAGGTTCATTAGTCTTAAACTCTGAGTCAAGTAGATAAAGCTGGGATAAAAGACTTCCTTCTGTTGCAAATTCATAATTTGTTTTGAGTGTGGCACATGAAACAGAGGGAATAACATAGTCGTTCCTGAAAATCTTCAGTCAGGGTTTTAATTGTGTCTCAGAGGAATAAATTCAGAGTATTTGCCTTCCTCCTTCCCCCCAACTCCTCCCTTTTCCTTCCTCTGAAAACAGCTTGGTTTTTACTAGCATCACTTATGGCTCCTTTTATAATTTCCAGCCTCTGACAGAAGTGCTCAGCTACCCTTTCCTGTTCAATAATGAATAGGCACATTTGGAGCTGCAAGTATTTGCACTTATGAGCTCATCCAGGCAAAAGATGCTAAAAATGTGACTTATCTAAATGGCAGCCAGGGGACCAAGTAAATCACACATGCCCCTTCACCATTCCTCTGCCCTGCCTCCTGGGTACCAGGTGACGAAGTCTTACATCAGCTTTTCTGCTATTTCTTCTCAGTTTCCAAACTCCTGCAGGAAAGGTCTCATGGAAGTTACATCAAGTGTGCCCAGTTATGAATCTGAGCTTGTCACCTTTCACAGCTAGAGGAACAGGCATTTTGGGATGTAATTTATTTAGTTATCAGATAGATGATCAAAGTACGTCAGCTGAAACTCTTTCCCTGGAAGTGGCTGTTTTTTATTAGGAAGCTGTGGCCACACTGCAGGTATGTGAGAAGGAGCTCTGTAAAGACGACTGGCAAGTATGACTGCGGACAGAAGACAGTGCTTGGGAGCTTGGTCAGAGCCTTGAAAAGAATCCATAAGGGCACCTAATCTTGAATTTCCTTGCCAAAACTAATGTGGGCACAGAATAATTACTCTTTAAGTAGCCACTAAAGCCAGAGTTTAATTTAAACATCTAACAGGAGTAGGAATTGAAAGTAATTGGAAGAAAGCACTTACTGTTCCTCTTTGGGGTCACTGGAAAGCAGCTGTGCAGCACAGCTGGGTGCAGTCTGCGGTGCAGGACAAGCTCTCACGTTGCTTAAAGCCAGGCTTATGCCAGAGGGGTCATTTCCCAAAAGCTGCTGTAAGTTCAAAACTTGTGGTTTGAATCCACATGGGCCTTTGGCACTCAGGAGATCCTATGCTGATGAGCTCTGCCAACGTGTTCCCTGAAGGACCTTCTTCATGACATTCATCCAATCTAAAATTTAAGGAGAGGAAAACCTTTGGGGTGGGCTGCCATGAGGGGTAGTGCAGAGGTACAGGTATGTTTGGGTGGAGAGCCATGGGACTGCTTTCTATGCTTTGCCTCCATCTCTATGCTTCATTTCATATCCATCCATCTCCATGTCTGGCTTTCATACCCAGTCCTGAAGGTGGCTCTTACTTTTTAAAAGAAAGTGGAAGAATTTAGCACTGTAGAATATGGATGAGCTGTCCCCTTGAATGAGACTCAGAAAAAAACACAGCTATTTTGGAGTGTGTAAGAATAATGCAGAACAGGATCATACTATGTGTCTTTAGGTTTGTAAAATGAAAGCTTTAAACAATACCCACAGAAAAAGAGAGATGAAATATTCTGCTCCTGAGCTGTGTCTTTTGAATTCCAAATTTTCTTTGGGAGGGAATCTTTTCCAGCAAAGCCTGAAATCCACCAAAACTGGGAACAAATGACACTGTGTGCACATAGTTTCAGTAGTGCCACTGGGCACTGCTGCAAAAAAGCATGGCTGAAATTCATGCAGAAGTCCTCCTTTTTCTCTTCCTTCACTCAGGCAAGCATCAGGAGAGTTTTAAATGTAAACCACATTGCTATGTGACGATGAAAGAAAAATCACTTGGAAGAAGACAAGGAGGAATTGAAGTTACTCACTCAAACAAGTCAGGCTGACAAATTGCTTTTGCTGTCTCCATTCATCCACATAATGGCTTTCCCATTCCCTGGCCAGTTTATAGAAGAATAATTATCTCTTTCAGATCAGCTGCCTTGACTTCATCATAAATCAGTTCCTTCCTCTCCTCTTGCCCTCCCCCTGCCTCCTTCCCCATTTTTATTAGTGCATCCTTCGCCTAAGCCTTTCGAAGTCCAGCTTTCCATTGTCTACATGAATCTGATGACTGAAGCCTCCTGTGAATTCATCATTTTTGTCACAAAGTCCTGCTTTTCCTGCTATAGCTGAACAAGTCCATGTGTGTATTTGTGACAAGTTGTGACAGAGCTCAGAGGAGAACAAGCCAGCCATGTGACATAACGGACAACGTAAGATGAGTTAAGCTGAGCCTAGTTTGACTCTGCAAGGGGAGCCCCTGGCTTTTTCAGAGCTCCACATGTCTCACACTGCTGAAAAAGCCTGCAAAGGATTTATGCTTGTGTGTAGTCTCATTAAAGATACTGGGGTCATTGCACAATGAAGTGTGTGAGAGCAGCCATCCCAGAGGAATCAGCATTTGAGTGTAAGTTCACTGCTGGTGCTGGGTGATAGCAGGGTGGTTGGATAACATCAAGTTTGGGATAGACTTGCCCCAAATGGGCTAATGTCTGTTAAATAGCAGGGCAGAAAATGAAGCCTGTTCATTGCACCTGCAGGACAGACACTGTTTCAGGGTCGAGAACAGCTCTCTGCTGGTCTCTTAGGTATTGCTGACCCTTGTCTGGTCTCCCCACCACTCAGATGGTTTCCTGCTTCCTCCATCCCAGATTGTTCAGCGCCGGCAGAGGGACATTTTGACATCCTCCTTCTGGTTGCTTTAATCTGCCTAGACAACTGACACCTTCCCACTTCCACTGCTCACTTCTCATTTCCGTTAGCCTCGAACCATCAGCAGCCAAATCATGGCTCTGCTGGAATCAGTGGCAAAATTCACATACTCCCAGAAAGCCCTGGTTTCATCAGAGCTGTCATCAGAACAAATAGCCGGAAGGCTGATCCCCCCAGTGATAGACAGAGTGCCTTCATGCTGAAATGCCTTTTTGTGCACAGTCTATTGGCTTTCCATGATTCTATGATAAAAGCTCTTATCCATTTTTTGTCTACTATTGTGTGAGGTTTTTTTAGTATTATTACGGTATCTTGGATGCTTTAAAGTTTAAAAAGGCCTTTTAAATGCATTAAATGAGCTGGTCAAAATTCCATAATTTGCTGATGAAAAACAAGTGGAAAAATATCCAGATCAGTCGCTCTGAATTTCCCTTCTTTTGTTTCTTATTTCTCATTCAAGTTTCCTGAAATACATACGGTAAAGGAGAGATTTTTCTCATACCTCCCTGCCTAACAAAACTGGATTGAGCAAGAACTCTTAGGGGTCCCTGGTGAAAATAATGCTGGATGTACTCAGCAGCAAATTTCAGATACCACTCTAGTAGTTATTTAAAATCCAAAAGGCCAAATGGCCTCAACAGTGGCAGTTTTTAATTTCATTTGTACATGCTGGTCCTCAGAAATGTAATAAAATAAGCTTGACATTCTACTTGGGCAAGATCTATGAAAAATAAGCTCTCACTGCTGAGTTATGAGCGTCCGAAAAAAAAATTAAGTCACAGGCACAGTGACAACAGTGACAGGCAGTGTTTTGGGTGTAGCTGTTTTCTTCCCAGTGCCAAATACTGCAAGCCTTAATCAGGGAGTATAGGAGATTTCTGGATTTTTTTGAAGGACCTGATACAAAGCCCTGTGTTTATAGGGTGCATGGTCTTGGTTAACAGTAAAGCACTGCTATGTGTGGCATGGCTGGCAGGCTCAAACGGCTTTGAACAGAAGAGAAAAGAAAACAGCTGCATCAAAGTGGAGCTGACAGATTATGCCAAATTCATTTGCAGCACATTGGCTTATGTTTCTCTCTCTGATTTCACATGACCTCCTTTGCATGGGTTGTGGCAGGGGCAGCATGGGCTGAACCAGCACCAATGGAGTTCACACATTTCCTTAGAGAGACTGGGATGATTGCTCTCATGGAGAGGGGATTTCTAAAGGGCTTCGGGAAGAAACAGAAAAGTAAGAGCTTAAAGAGCCTGCAAGGCTCTCAACAACCATGCAACAAGCTTCTCATCACTATATGCAGATTTCTGATGCCTGATGCTAATTCCTTCCTTCCCTAGTCCCTGCCTTGTTAAATTAGATGCCCTCTACAAGAACAACAGGTAGTTTCATCGTGCTTACAGCAGGAGTAATTACATTATTCCTTTTCATTGCCACCTGGACATATATTCTAACCCTTAAGTTGTAAATGAGGGATAAATCACCAAGGAGATGACCTCCGTCATCTCTCTCTCTTGCCACATGAAGAGAGGAAGCAGCTCTCCTGCTGCCTTCTAAGAGGTGAACCTGCACAGCCACAGCAGCAGCCAGGGTACTTCTCCCATCTCCTCCAGTCTTCTGAAAGAGTAGATTTTTTCAATTTTATTTCAGCTACCTCAAAGGAGAAGTAAAGTGGCTCCAACATGCAACTTGGCTGGAGAGCACAAAGCTCCTGCTCTTCTTTCTCCCCACCTCACACACTTCTCACTGGCCGCTGCCAATTTCTCAGACATCCCCATGTTTTCCCCTGTAAGGGGCATGCAGACTGCCAGTTTGGCTGCCTGGCTCCAGGAATATGTTCATACCCCAGAACCACCATGCCTACCTACAAGTCTTTGCATGCTTATCGACTGCTTAAGGGCTGCTCCTGCAGTCCTATCTCGAGCAAAACCCCTGTTATAGCTGTGGTCTTCTGCAGGAAGGGAGATTCTTCCCTACGCAGGGAGGTTTGGCTCAGCCTGATGCAGGCACAGGAGCTGCAAAATCAAGGTCTTCCTCTCTGCAGAGCAGATACTGTGGTGGCTGGGGTCTGTGTGCATGACAGGATCCCAGACTTGTCAGGGTCTCACAGTGAACATGCCCAGACCTTCCCTTACATGGGGACTCAGGATGAGGTAAGGCTTTTCAGTTCAGGAAAGACAGGTTTTACTGAACATAAACTAAATGCTTGGCTGCTGAAATTGATAAAGTACAAAGGCATCCAGTAAAGCAGAGCAGAAATAAGGAGGATTTATAGCCCTGTCTCTCTCTCTGCCCACTACATCCTTCCAGGCTTGCATTCAGCCAAGTCCCTCTGGTCCCTGGGAACTGCTTTCATTTGCATCATTTAGCTTTCCTGTTTCAGAAAACATGAGACTTGCTACTGTGACCTTAGAGCCTTTAGTTGTTCAGGAATACAGCTCTGCTCGTGGTTATCTCTATTTGGAGAGCTAGATACACAGCAGTCTCATGGAACACATGCACAGCTTTGGGCAATTGTCAGGGCCCTGTCTTGACTTCCACAAAAATGCCCATGTCCATCAAATATATGTAAGAATTTAGGCCTCCAGACTAAGGATAAAGCTCCACCATGATGCCACATAAGAATACCTGCAATTCATAATGTGTCAAGGAGCAAGTGTCCAGCTTTCGTTATGCAAAAGAGCTGATATACAGCATTGATCCAAGTAGCCATGCATTCCAGGAGATGAAAGTCTTGTCCAGTAAGAGATAAATAATTAAATCTGTCTTATACAAAACACTAACAAATACCAACTAATTTTATTAAACCCTTTTTACTAACTAATTTCAATCCATGACCTATGAAACAAAGCTACTATTTAAAATCCAAATCTCTGCTTTACTGCAAAAGAGCAATTAGAAAATACTTCTGCAAGAGCATTGGATGTACCAGACTGAGACGTATGCTTTTAATCACAGATAAAAACAGTATTTATGGCAGGACAGGGTGTTGGTATAAATTCCTTCACAAAAAAAAAAAAACCAAACAATAAAACATGCCCCCCCCCCATTCTGCTTAGAAAGTTAGTGAGAGAAGAAAAGAAAGAAAACCAACAGCAGTTTAGCTTTTGTACAAAGAATGAACCAGAGCTAAACCAGCCACGTTTGTGAAAGCAGTGCTCTGTGGAACTAAATGTATTGCTGATAAAGTTGCTGAAATATCTACCAGCTGTAAGAGAAATTGGGTGGTATACAAGGCTGGATCTTCACATGGTAATGGAATAGATAAGGTGACAGTGTTACTCAAAACTGAACATAGAAAGAAGCTGAACATAGAAAAGTTTCCCCTTTTGTGTGTGAAGAGTTGATGAGTGAAGAGGCAATGGCTGTTTCTGTAACAGGAAATAAAATAGGCTGAAGCCCCTTTCCTGGCTTTGAGAAAATAGCATGGCTCAAGCCTGTGCTTTTAATTTCTTTTCTCTCCAAAACACAGTTCCAGGTAGTGTTTAAGCATGGGATGTCTCCCAGTTTGGAGCCCCAGTCTGTGTCTGGGCAGGGGCTGGGAGAAGCTCCATGGGGCAGGCTGGACCATACCAGGAAGCAAGTGAGCGTATGTCACTGTCGTCATGGTGCACACTGAGACCTGTATCAGTATTTGAAACGCTTTACATCAGACTAAGCCCCAGATCAACAGCCAGCAGGAGGCTGCTGGTATTCCTCAAAAGAGCCTCATCAGGCTGCCTTCACTCAGGAAAAAAGACAAAACTTAGCAGTTTGCCTGGAGCAAGAATATGAGATTTGGTGTCCAGTCTATAACCATAAACAAGTAGAGGATGTTAAGTTCAGCTCTGTTTCCTTCCTTCCTCACAGCTCAGATAAGGATGCTTTCATGCTTTATCATGACACTTTCTTGCTTTATTTAACTGAGAAATACATAAATTCCCTTTAAATAGAAAAAAAAAAGTATTTGAATAATTTATCTAAGAGTAATTTCCATTTCATCTCCAAGTCTGCTGAAGTCAGTATTGCCCGCTGCTGGGAGCTACAGAAAGTGCACATGCTGCAGAGTACCAGGAGCCACAGCAAGTGCACAAACATGCGTGTGCCCACAACAAAACTGTTCTGGGGCTTCATGTAGAGCACAAGGTCTCCACTGACACTGAATACAAGCCCTTCTTGCTTGCAGCTTGTGGGCTGCAGGCCCACACATGCTTGGTGGTTTGGTGGGTCCTTGGGTGCCCTGGCTGCACCCCAACATGGCAGGGAGAAACTGTGCTTCTTAAAGCATTTACTGACCAGCACCTTCCCCATCTCTGCCAGCCAGCACTGCAGAGACAGAGATGCTGCAACAGGTGAGTGCCTGGTCTGATGGCCTCATCTCTCAGGAGCTGCCAAATGCACCAGGGAGCATGCAGATGGAAAGAGCAAGGCTCTCTCTGGCTCTTTGCCTGCCATGCAGCTGCACCAATCCTTGGATCCACCCAAGAAAGCAGCTGGGAATGAGCAAGCAGGGATGGAGATGGGGAGCTGGTCTTTTCAGGAGCATTCAAAATCTGGACCACGTGAAAACAGCCAGATGTGCAGTCCGGGTAGCAAAAGCGGATCATAGGGAAGGCTATATTTACCTATATAACAGTCACTTGTAGGAACCAATTAGCTAGTGCTTTCAAATTGCTGAGATAACATACAGTGACAACACAATTAACCAGAGAAGTCAAATTTACCAGTTCTGGGCCAGCAGTCCTGTGCCTGTTCTTGGACAAATAAAGCCCTATCATCATGTCAGTTCTGCACAGCTTGTTGGGGTTATAAAGTGCTCATTGTGTGCTGTGTGGAAAAATAAAACACTAGTATGGAGGTATTTTATTGCTGTGTCATGGTTCGTGCTGAAACTTGATGCTGTTGTTGAAGAGCAGCTTTTCTAGGTATTTTCCACAGTCAGATGAAAAATTTAAATGTTCTTCCAGCATTGGTTCCTGCTGCAAAATCTGTCTGTGCTGATAGAATCTGCAGTCATTTTAGTCGTAAAAATTAAATTACTCTTAAGAAACATGGTAGGTATTTTACTTCAGGATAGCATGTACAGTTTTCATCATCTTGTAATTTATATTGCTCAAGGCCAAAAATATGCAGATTTGGTAAAGTCTGGAAGGACCATGCATTATCCAGAATGCTCCAAGGAATATATGCATAACATGACTTCTGTCCCATATGTGATCTTGAATAGAAAGATCTTCTTGCATTTCTTCTGACTGAGAAGTCAATGAAAGGGCATATTTTTCTGCTAATTGGACTCCTGGAGCTTTCCTCAACTCTTCAAGAACCACCAGCGTACTTTTTTTTGCATCTTTCTTCTTCAATCACAGTGAAAGCCTTTGTGCCAAGCAGGGGTTTTTCTCTACTGAAGTGATTATTGAAACATCTAACGATTTTTGCTCCTTTGCTTGTTGAAAAATCTTTTACAAGTTCATGATAAACAGGCTTGTAGATTAAACAGATGATCAGACATCTGCAATCTAGAAGGTGAGTGCCAAAATATTTTCCCAAATGGCTCAACAGCTGTGAGAAGAAAAGCATTTGTCTATAATACAGCTTGAAAAGGCTTAGTAGTATTTTCCCAGTGTCCTGCACCAAAAAAATCCTGCATGCTCTTCTTTAAATGTTCTTTATAAGATTTTGGGGATGGAAGAAGGGATGGGGAGAGGTAAACCTGGATTGACATGATAGTATTATACAACTTGCTATTATAGCAGTGCAGAAATGGGATCAGGGCACCATTAGGGTTAGCTGTGCTTGTGGCATCACAATGCTTGCTCTGAAAGCACATGAAGCTAAAATGAACAAATTGATGGCATCTTTTTAAAGGTACTTAAGCCTTGTAGTATGTCATGCTGTTTAAATTTTAAATGATTCACGGCTTCATTCTGTTTCAGGAGCATTTTGAGAAACATACTTTGGAAGTAGCTAAATTCCTTTATTGGGAATTTAAATGCCTTTCTAACCCTGGTCCTCAGGGGCCTCCATCCTGCAGGCTGGCGAGGGAGTCTTAGCTCTGTCTATCATTTTTGATGTCCCTGTTTATGGTTTTCATAGATGACTTCTTGCAATTGAAGTTGCAACCATTCAAGATATTACCAGCTTCTGCTACTTAGTTTCCTCTGTTTGCTAACTGGGCTGGTCTCCAAGCTGGGATGCTAGGTTGGGATGTGCAACCACATCTCAGATAGATACCTCTGTTTGGGAATTCCTCAGGTGTGCAGTCTCCATTGTTCCTGCCAGAGACACAGACCACTGGCAGAGGTGGAGGAAGGATGCTGAGAGTAAGTATTGGCCTTTGCTAAAACCATCAGGACTCATCAGAGAGAGCATCATGTCATTTTGTCATTGCAGGGCTCAGCACAGCAATGCTCAAACACTATTGCAGCTCTGGGCTTTAAGGAACATGCTTGAGGTCATGCAGCTTGGTGACAGCCCGGCAGAGGAAAGCTTAGTTACTTTTATTCAGGGAAATAAACTGCATTATGCATGTCTTGCAGTACTTGTAAAACATCAGACCTCCTATTCATAAGCACATGATCACCCTTTTATTCTTCCATTTGTATTTCTTTCTTCCTGCATTTGTCCTTCACACTTTAAAAAGGATGGCAAATACCTGTTCCATTAAGATAGCAGCAAAAGTAACTAATGACATATTCTGGCCAAAGACCTTGGAAAACATCCACCACATACAGAATATTAACATTGTCAAAACAGAAGTATACTAAAGCTGGACAGAAGCCAGATGGGTTAGGCTTCTCACCTGTTCCTGGCTTTAACATGGTTGGAGGGAACCATAGCATGACAGTCTGGCAGTCTGCAGTGCATACTCTGCTGAGAGCTAAATATGCTGGGAGACCACTCCCACAAGGATCCCAACAGACAACAGCATCCTTCTTCACAACACCTGCACTACATCGTTCTGGTTCCTGTGGAGTTTGAGCTAAAGTGCAGCCTCCTGCTGACCCACTCTGGGTCACTCATTTTCACTTATCCATGTTCACTGCACTAAGGCATGTAGCTCAGCCCTCCTTTCTTTCCTCCAATGTTTTTATACCAAAGACTTTCGTCAGCAGGGATCTCTAACCTTTTATATGCTTTGCCATGTATAGGGTGACTCAGTCGGTAGTTACTTGGTGGTGTTGGCCAGAAAAATAAAACCCACAGCAGTCCCCAAGTAACTCTCTTCTCCACAGCCTCCTGTTCTGGATCCAGATACAGTCAAATCTTCACCTCTGTCCTGGGTTCAGCAGTAGCAGTCATTTTTCTCCTTCTTAGTAGCTGGTGCAGTGCTGTGTTTTTGACTTTCAG
>JAOEHX010052247.1:2212-15872 GCA_025448015.1 Bolborhynchus lineola
CTCGTTCGGTGCAAGCAGAAGGCAAAGGCCACATTCTGGCCCCTGGTGGCTCCCTGCAAGCCTTGTGCAGGGCTCTCACCACCACTGCTGTGCAAAGCCAACACTAAGACGGCAGATGAGGAATTCAGGCAGGAGGAGCGGAGGGGATGTGACAAACCAAACATCCTGCTTATGTCCAGGGCCGGCTTCAGCCACGCAGGGAGGAGCAATGCAGGGGAACTGACCCAGCTGGGTTAAGCTGTCGGTTTCTGCAGCAGGCTTTCATGAGCCTGACACTCACTGAGCACAAAACCAGTTCTGCCTTCACCACAACAGATGGGACTTCATACAAAAGTGTTTGCAATAGCCCTTCCCCTCCTCAAGCTTACTGAGATGTCTGCATCAGTTCCAGTCACACTCTTTGGTGGTCCTGTCAAAGCCACACTGAGCTCAGGGATGGACGTGGAGGTACATTCCCCAAATCACACTGCAAACGCACAGCTCCTCTCCATGCCACCACCCTGAGCAGAAGCAGTTTTGCTCTACCACCATGGACAAAAGGAAAGGGAGAAGTGCTGCTCCCAAGAAGGTGTTTCCTTCCCCTTTAGGAAGGAAAGGGGTGCTCTCCCTTCAGTAGGAGCAGTTACTGATGTGGGCTGAGCTTTGGGAGCTACCTCCAAAGGGCAAAACAAAAACCCAAACCCAAACCCAAACCAAACCCAAACCAGACACACACATGTCCAGGTATAATAAATTAAAAAGAAACCATGCTTGAAAGTGGATGGGAAGGAGGACAAAGAGGGGGAAGAGGGACACTGAGAGATGCTCTTGCTCTTGCACTCTGAGCCAACCCGGCGGGGCTCCACAGGCTGCAGTGACAGGCAGGGTTTGCACACATCAGCACTCAAGCCCTATACTGGCCAGGAGGTTTTCCAGAGCTTCAAGTTTCTGGTTGGCTTCCTCGATGGCACTGTAGGTCTGCACGTTGCTGGTGATGTGGAAGCGGATGTCATCGACCAGAGGAATGGAGTCAGTCTCCTGCCGCTCCTCCACAGCCTCCGCATTCTCCTTCACAGCAGCCACAAACTCCTCTGACTCCACCAGCTGGGTGAGGTGGACAAGAGAAGAACAGAAGATAGGTAAAGGGATGCAGAGGGTTGGGGTAATGGGCTCAGCCACTGATGAGGGATCCCACAGAAGAAAAGGGAAGGCTAAAGGCACATGGAGACCCAGATCTTCCTATGTCTCCTATGGATGCTGCTTGGAGAGGCATCCTGTCATTAAACTTAAGGAAGCAGTAACACCCCAAGAATAAATGGTCACAACCAGGAGCAATCTGCACCTCCAGCAGTGCACTGTAAAGCTCTCTAACTAAGCATCCATAGTTTTGGTTCTGAGGAACATGGATATACACAATGGAACCAGGAGATGCTGCCAGACCCTTTGGGATGTCTCCCACAGGCAAGACAGCAGATGCCTGTGCCCAGTTTAGAACCAGGAGCCACCAATGACTCTATCCCCACCATAGCTCTCAGCACCAGCACCACCAGCAGATCACAGCAAGGCAGCTGCTCTGTTCTGCACCCAACCTGACAGAATCAGGGCACCCAGGAAGGATTTTGCACCCAGGCCCCCAGGAGCATGTGGTGTGCGGAAGGGTGAGAGGCAGCTTCCGTCTATGCCACTGAACTGAGCCCTGCTCTGTGCTATGCACGCTGCCAAATCCCTCTCTGTAGCCATCATCAATGCATCTCCACAAGGTGCTGGCAGCTGCTGATGTCTGAACAGCTGGGGCAGCTCCGTTTGTACCAACACCCTTAGGAAGGCACATGGCCAAAGCGGGGTCCAAGGGCTCCCACTCAGGCAGGAGAAGCCAGGGGAACACATAAGCCAAGCCCTACCTTGGATATTCATCAACTTTCAAACCAAACCACTTTTACAGAAGCCAGAACCCAGGTGTATGCTGATGTCTGTCATCCCCCCACTACACACTGAACACAAACCAGCCCCAGAATCATTTCCTTTGCTGTTTTCACACACCAAAAATAACTTCACACCTTTGAAGCTGCAGGTGAACATGTTACATCCCCAGGTGAACTGTACAGGCCATTTGTAAAGACCTGTCTCAGGATAAAACCACCCCATAGTTTCTAGTCTATACTTCTGTATGGCAACTTTCTCCATAAGCCTGAAACTTGAAGCTATAACCACTCGGGGTAACACTTGAATGGAGGGGCATAGTGTTAGATCTGTTCCTTCTGCCTCTTCGACAGCCAAACTGCGCCTGTGGAAACCTTTACTGCTCGATTTGTCCTCCTGGAGGAGAGTGGAGATCACATCGACTTCCCCCTCCCATAGCATGATGCCAGGAAGAAGTGCCCCCCGCAAACCTCAAAAACCATTTCCTGCACACAGCAACGCTGCACACCCCATTTGGCCCCCCAGGCTGTAGCTGGTGTGCTCAGGCAACACCGCTGCTGCTCTGGGCACAGTGGCTGAAGGCTCAGTGAAAGGCACTGTCCACAGGGATGTGCTTGTCATCAGCATCAGGGTTACTGCAGGGACATCAGGTACTGCTGCTCTCCTCATCCTCTGTCCTAACTCACCATCTGCTTGGCTCCTGAACCAATGCTCTCTTTCAGGAAGCGCACTAATCCACTTATTACAGACCAAAGTACAACCACTAAATCTGTTGTATCTCTGGGAAAACCTTAACTGTGCTGTTAGATTTATGGGCACATGTGCCACACGCAGTGGGGGGTGTCCACGATACCTTCTCGATGATCTTTGCCATGTACTCCGTGCACTGGTCCTCCAGCCGGGTGAGCTGGAACAGCTTTGCAATCCTCCAGATGCTGACAACGTTGTCCTCATCGAGGATCTGAGCCAAAGTCCTGCCACACAGGCGCTTGAGCCCGGGCAGCAGGTACATGTCTGCCACACACAGCACATCATAGGCGTTTTCAGGGTACAGCTGGAATGGAAAGAGGAGATTCACCATCCCGTCCTGAGCACTTGTCTCTGAGGAGCTCTTGTGTTTTAGCCCTAAAGTGGTGTTTGCCCATAACAGCACTATGAGAGAAAGGAGCTCACTCTTTCAGGTTTAGGTCTTCTATCAGCTACCACAGAGGAGTTTAAAACGCTGCTGAGGTGGCTTGCTCAGCACAAAGCAAGACATTTGCCATGCTGCAGCTGATCCCTCGAGCGAAGCACAAAGTGATGCTGACACACTGCAGTGCGCCTGAAAGCTGCCTGCTAAAGCATGCTCACGTAGCAGTGGAAGGAAGTAGCTTATACCAGAGGTACTGAGAGCCCTTCAAAGAGACAAACGGAGCAGCCCAACAGAACAGAGCACCTTGACCCCACTGGGACTTCTCATCCCATCTGGTACTGCTGTACTTCCTCAAGCTCTCTCTGCTAACAGCCAGCGCAACCTCCCTGGCGCGGGGATACATTCAAGAACAGAAAACTGCATACCAAATAAACTACAGGTGAGGCCCAAGTAGGTAAGAACAGACTCCGCATGTCAAACACTACTGAAGCTTTACCAGGCATTCAACAGGAACTAAATTCATGCACCAGATGCTCAAGCTTACACTGCTGGGAATAGCCTTTAACATTTTCAGGCTCTTGAGCTAAAGACCGACCCTCCCATTTCCCTCTTGGCTACTTTTGTTCCTTGCAACTGATCCGAGGATAAAAATGCTGTAGAGAACATTGGAGACACCACCTCCAGCTTCACTCTTCCCCCTGGCTGGGCAAATCCTATTTTAGTCAGCCATCTGCGTCACTAACCTGGAACTAGAGCCTCTCTGCACAGTTCTGTTCTTACTAACGGGAGCTGCAAAGAGCACAGATACCCACAACCCTTTTAACAGGGAATCTGCAGGATGCAGCATACCCTGGCTGTGGAGAAGGTGAGATCCACCCCTTGTATTTAGAAACCAAGCCATGCTGGTCCAGTTGATGGAATGGTAACTCTCATGCAGTGTGATCCACCACCCTGATAACTGCTCAGCGGCAAACCCACTGCTGCCCAGAGCTGCACATGTGGTTGCTCACTGACAACTGCACGAGGCTGATTACTTCTGCCCCTACAGCTGCTCACAGATGTTTGGAGAGACTCCCCACAGAGAACACTCAGCTGTGCAGAAGGATGCATGAAGTAAGGGAGGCTTGCCATGACCGCTGTAGAGCCACAGTTGTGATGAAGCTCTTGCGGTTATCAATCAAGTGCTGCTTTGTCCTTTCATAAGCTCCTGGATCCTCACGAGTTGGAGGGGTCTGAGTCAGCAGCATTAATGGTGGCAGCTCCCAGCTGCTTCATCAACCCTGAAACACCCCTCCAAAAGCTCCCCTTGAGCCCACACAAGTACTCTGATCAGAAACTTCTCTTTCTGCCTAGAACCGTTTCTGTCCTCTGCACACACTGTTCCCTCCAACTGCAAACACTGTCCCTGTTACATAGGAGAGACACGAAAACCCTTTGGAAAAAGGAATGTGGAACTGGGAGTGCTGACATTTGCCTGGAGAAACCCAGAGGAGGGAGAACACTCCCCATATAAGTGCAGAACTTGAGCTCTATTCCTGTTTCCCTGACGATTTTTCCTGGTAGTTTCCATGACAGATGAACCCTCTGCAGAAGCTCGGACCTTGGCTGCTCAGTTTGAAATCCAAGCTATGCACCAGTCTGCATAGGGAGCATATGAGCAAGATCCTTCCAACTTCTACACCCTGTTGTCTGTCCCCCTGCTCCAAGGCCAGCCAGGGCAGCTGAGGCACCCCTTAGGAAGGATGTTTTCCAAGCAGCCATCCCTTTCCTTGAGCCATCATGAGAGGTGCAAGGGAACAGGGTGAAGCTGCAGCGCAGTCACAAGCTCAGGAGGATCTTCACAACCCAACAGGCTGCTTTCCCTCCCTGCCTGCCCTTTCAGCCTGTGGCTGAGAGAAGAGGGCAGAGAAGTGAAGCATCTGCTCCCTGCCATACCAATGGCAATCCTGCCCTTGCTGCCTGTTAAATGCACTTCTCCCGAGCACACACTCCCTGCTGCTACCCGGAGGTGAACAGACCAACAGAAACAAGGTCACAGCTGTGTGCTCTGTCTGTGGCACCTAACCCAGAGCACAGACACTGCTTGGGAGATGTGACACTGCGAGGTGCAGTGTCTCTATCACTGCCCTAATGCCAGAATGGGTTCTGGCATCTTGGAGCTGGACCTGCTGAAAGCCACAAACCCAAAGCAGGACGCTGAGATTTGCTGCACCTCCCATTAGGCTAAAAACTGGGTGGGTTACTGCTTGTGATCCTGAGCACAGCAAGGCAATGGTCTCCCAGTGGAACCTTTGCCCACCCCAGCAACAAACAACAGTGAAAACAATGACTTGCTACAAATGGAAAAGTGGGCAATGATGCCAAGGGTAAAGCAGCAGAATGTCTCACCCTTTCCACATCTCCAAATGGGTTCAATCTGCCATCTACTGGCAGCACCTCATCCTTCCACAGAGCCCGAGGTTACCTGCAAAGCCCTGCATCTATCAGGCCAACAAGCAACGTGCAACCTAACTTCCAAATCTTTACTATGGGATGAAAGCCTAGGGATTTGCTTCCCAAATGTGATGCACATAAACTGCATCCCTGCCTGGCTCATAGCAAGTCCCAGCGACAGAAGTGAGGCAGCAGAGTAGGGCACTGGATTCAGGAAACAACACACACCCCCTGCACCCAATGCTGTAGGAAAACGCTGCTGTGACCAGGTCCAGAATGAACCAGCACAGGAGGCGAGGCTCCACAGCTGGCCTCACCTCGGTATCATCACTGTAGATGTAGTAGAGGACCCGGATGAAGATGTCCTCTGAGATGTTGTGCAGAGTCACCACAGGGATGCTGGGCTGTGTCTGCAGCTCCTCGCTCTCACTGAAATGGTCTTCAAGAAGGGCTTTGAAATAATCACTGCGACCACAGAAAAATGCCTGCAGAGAGAAAACCAAACCACCATCATTTTCACTGCCCCAAACCAGAGAGCACTGCCACAGCAGCAAAGAGGTATTCCGGAGGTTCAGGCTCTGTCACTCAGATTCTCCCTACATTTTGAAGCTACATCTCCAACATTTTTCCACACCTTATTTCAATCCATGCCTACCCTCAGAACCAATTTGTTAACTGAAGAGATTAGCGAGCAGTGTGGCATTAGGGCAGGAGTTTGAGTTGAGCTTAGATCTCAAAATCCATTCTTACTGCTATTTACTTGCATATCAAACGTTCCCTTCTCCAAACACCCAACTCTCAAGCCAGCAGCAGGAGATCCTGCAGCTGTGAACACTGTAGCTGAAGCCATAAACTCATCTCCTCGTCTCTGCAAGAAAGGCAGGCTTTGCTGTTCCATTAAATGCTCTAAATACAGCTCTCAGCTGCAGTAAGACTTTGGGGTTTCCAGTAGGTGACACAATGCTGCTTCTGCAGAGCGCATCCAGCACTGGATGAGCAGGAGATGGGTAGAGTGGGCTCCCAGCAAAAGGGAGGAGAATGAAGGAGAGCACAGCACATACCTTATGGCACAAGAAGTTGTAATCTGCCACCCGGAAGCACACGTCGGGGCAACTGTTGAAGCTGTCGGTGCTGTCAAATGGCAGCTCCCCAAAACCAACCTAGGAAGAGAAAACAGAAGACCTGACCTTGAACATTAATGCTTTAAACACACTCAGGGCCCATACTGGACCTCTCGGTCTTCCCAGAAGCAACCATCCATCTGCTCCCTCAGCACAGAGCTGCTCTGAACACAGCTTTTGGTGTGAAATCCTTGCACTGCTGATAGAGATATTCCTGCTACAAGTTACAGCTGCCTCCCTTAGCCATGGAACTCCCTGACCCTCCATACCCCCCGGAAAGCATTCCTATGCCACCTAAGGCGGCAGATGAAAGTTGCCTCCATATGGTTACTTCATGTAGTGGGACCATAAGCACACTACAGCTTTGGACTAGCCCTTTACTGTGTAGCTGGCCAGGTGGATGAGTAACGTAGAGATTCCATAGGTGTATAGGCCAGTTTCAAACGGTCTGACTCCCATTACTGCCTCACTTGCAGAAGGCAATGTTTCTAAAGCACATTTTCAGTTTCTGAGCTGATTTGCAGCCAAAGACAGTGTTGCTGCAGTATTAATACCCTGGAGAAATGATTTTAACACCAACACACCTCCTCCCAGTCCCACATGCCAACAAAAAAATAGCTCCGTTGGCCTTATGCTGTTTTAAAGCGACACCTCCGAAGATTTGCACCTCCACCTTATCCGATGTAGAGGGTAATTTGATGTGAAAGTGTCTATTCACACTCATGTAAAGCAAGGCAATCTCGGGGAACCCAAGTTTCTCCGGTTCTCCTTTTCCAAACACGTGCCCCTGAGCTGAGCTGTTTATTACCCCTGTCTCGCATCCAGGAAAGTCACATCCCAAATCCCCATGGCTGACCATGCAGATCAGTTTTCCAACCTAAGCACCATTCCCAACCCACTTGCCTGTCTCCTGAATGACAAACTCCTTCAGGCTCAAATTCCTGCTTCCAGCCTTGCCTGCTCCCCACTGATGCTGAGGTTTACAAGGCCATTTCCAATCCCTGCTACAAAAACAGGTTCATGTCTCTGTCTCCCCTATTCAGCACAAAGTGGCTTTGCAGAATGTTCCCTTTTACTCCCCTTTAAAGTCTCCACTACTTCTACTCTCCTCCCATGATGTCTGAAGGATTTATTCTCTCTTTCAGGGTCTCCTTATGGAAAACTGGCTCAGTCCTCTCCCCTCCTTTCAGACAACCTCCTCAGCATCCCCCTGCCCAGGCAAAGCACAGCTGCCAAAGTCAAGTATGTTGCCCAGGAAGCACACCACAGTCAAGCCTGGGAGGTGCAAACCCATCCACAACCCATTCACCATACAGCAATATTCTCTATAGTATAAGACTGCTTGAACAACCACAGGATGCTCCAAACCATCACATGTGGAGGACAGAGCCTGTGCTGCTACCAATTTACTATTAGCACTTAAATGGAAATGTTGCTGGAGGCAAAAGCACACAAACTTAATCAGTGGCAGCAATTTGTACCTTGGCCAGATGATCTCAGCAAGAAAGCTGTAAATAAATGACAACACCAAATCCTGGGCTGAGTGATCCCGGAGCAGATCACCAACCCCTTACCACATGCAAGTGGACTGGATAATACTAACAAATGGAAGGGTGTTGGAAATGGTTCAGTTCATCTGCCTCTGCCAAACGGGCAAAGCAGGGCTGCCATGGACAAGCCCACAGCACAAAGATAGGAGGGAACCCATCTACTTGCTTCAGACTGTTCTTGGGGTGCATGACAAGATTTAGCTTTGCCCCAGAAGTGACCAATGGTCACGTTGTTTTGAGGCCCCACCAAAGCCAAGAGAGATGGAGAGAAGAGGATTTCACAGCAAACCCTAATCCCTTTAAGTCTGATTTCCTCTTGGTTTGGAAAACAAGATTTCAGTTAAATGGCAACGAAAAACCAGCTAAAAGGGAAGGATGTGCCAAGAGCCTCATGTTCTGGAAGCCCTGGAGTCGCTAACTCAGAGGTCACCTGGCAGACAGGCAGTGGGAAGCCAGATGGGTTCTGACAGTTGCCTGGCGTTTGGTGGTGTTTGACTTCAATCTGTCGCTACTAAATTGCATTGCAACAAACCAAAGCAGCAGCTGTTGCGGGCAGAAAAACTCTGCTCATTACTGGTTTAAAACAAAGCAGAGACAACCACCACCCCTGTTAAAAACAAACACTGGAAGAGAAAGGGCTTTGAAGTATAAACAGGAATGAGAAAGAAGATACCAAGATGCTAAACATGTTTAAGAGTTCAAAGAACAGAGAGCTCTCACTTTAATGATGCACTGTGATTGAATATCCAATGGTAATTATTGTTTTCACCCCATGAAATTGGGATGTATAGAGTTTTCTGCATCATTCCAGTATCAAAGACATGCAGATTACTTGTTGACAGTGGAACAGGAAGGTGCATACATCCCATTTCATGCACTGCAGCATTCCAGGACAGGAACAGCACAGAATGTCTCTAGCCAAACTCTGGAAATGCTGGCTTTCATTCAAAGCTAATACCTGGTTTGTTTCCCTCGAGAGCAGGGCTGTTTGCACATGACTATTCAGTTACCCCTGACGTTTCAGGTTCCATACATTGTATGGCATTGACCCCTGTTAAGAGTGAGGATGTGCGATTCCTCTGCCCCAGAACAAAGAGCCTAATTCACAGAACTGAACAATTTACAAGCATTAGGACGAGTTATAAATGGCAATAGGATTAAAAGCTTTGTTCAGCTATCATTTGTAAGCTGATAACAACAATAAAAAGACCTAGAGAGAGAAAAACTGGAATCTTTCGGAGTTTATCAGGTTTAAGCAAAGCACCCACGTTTGTGCACAGCACATGGCTATGAACAGTCATGTGCCCGTGTCCTCCTCACCTTTCCAGCCCTAACAAGCCTCATGCTGCTGTAACTGCCTTTGCTCTCATCTATGAACAGCCAGAAAACCACAGCTCAGAGGCATTCATACTGAAAGCCCCAAATAAATGCAGTTATTTGGGGGGAGGCAAATTATGTGGGAAGGATTTCTGCATTGCTAGATGGAAACTTGATGGATTAAAACTCCCTCTCTAAGTTCTCAGTACTCTGGAAATACATCTGCCAAGCACAAAACATGCTGGCTCATTACAGGTAAGGAACCTTTGCTACATCCCTCAGTCATACAATCTCTGGGCACAGCAGCCACCTAAAATAAGCTCATGTTATTAAACACAGTGGTTGGTAGGAGAAAGAGGGAACAAAGGACAGACATAAGGGCAAAGAGAATCTGCTGATATCACAGAGAACAACAGATGCAGGGAGAATGAAGACTACCAATATTTGTCCTGTTCTGCAACTGGGAGCAAAGATCCGCATATAGGAGCCAACTAACACTACTGATGGCATTTTAACATAGTGACCATCATCCTGTGGTCTGGGGGCTCTTCCTAAGAGTTATCAAGATGCAGCTATGAAAAGCAAATCTATTGCCAATGAAGTTAAATTTGCTTCAGAGGGACTCAACTTCTGCTGGCAATACTGTCAGGGTTTGGAAGCACCTCTCCACTGCTGCTGTCAGCTCCCAGCAAGCAAGCCCAGCAAGCCATCTGCCACCTATATGCTCCTTCAGGTACCAATGCCTGCTGATTAAACGTTTCTGATACTCAAGCTGGATGGTAGAGAAGGCAAAACCAGCCAGGGGCAACTCTGTCCCACTGCAGTCAATGGGGAAATCCCCACCAACCACATGGCAAGGGTTTTGCTTACCAAGATCCCTGCTGGGGGAAAACTCCAAGGGAAAGGACTGGCACCGACTGCCTCATTAAACACCATTACAGCATTTCCAAGCAACAAAAGGCTTGCAGCATTTGGAGCACCAGCAAACAGACAAGCACTAAGCTCCAATAGGGAGAACTGAACAGAGGTGAACACGCATGGCAGCCCCACAGAGACCAGAAGCAGAAGAAGTGGTCCCTACCCGCAGCTTGGCTGGCAGGGCGCAGTCTGCTAGGAGAGCCAGATCTTCCTGCAGCCGGCAGTTACCTGTGGGCTCAATCGTCAGCACTTTCACACAGGTCCCTGGCTTGGAAGAGACTGGAAGAAGCAAAAAAACAGAAGAGCAGAGATGCCTGAATTCCCCCGTGAACATTCTCTCCCGTTCAGAGAACAGACCCTCCAGGAAAACATCAATATCATCACTCTTTAGCTTTGCTGCAAAATACACGCCATTCATTCCTTGTTAGGTACCAAGTTCTGTGCACCCACGTCTGTCCTCTCCTCTCTACCTGCAGACCCCCAAAGCACAAAGACCCCCACACCACCTGGACTCTTCAGTGTGCCCGTGCTCTCTGCCAACACTAAATAAGCATCACTACCACCAAAGAGGTGAAATAAACCACAGAGACAGCAACTTTGATTGCTTTATTCAGACCTAGTGCGTCTTCCCCTCTTGCCCTACACAATTTAACAGCCTAAGAAAGGGGAAATAAAACACAAAATCAAACTTCTCTGGTCCTGCTATGACCAAAGCTGCTGTGGAGCTCATAGAAGCCAACCCCACTAACATCAAATGAGCAGCAGGCCGAAGCACACTCAGCTTGTCCTCTTTTGGCCACATCCCTCCTGCAGCCCACCACCTTGGATCTGTTTCAGCTCAGCATGCTTTGAGGTGAGGACTAGAGCATGTAAGACTAGAGCATGTTCAGGAGTCCTTGGCATACAGGGAAGCACATGAAAGAACATGGAGCACCACTGGAAAACACAACGCTATGGCGATGAAGCCTGGAGATGCTATTGGGAGCCACTCAGTTAACTCTTAAGAACAAGAGTTAAGCAGCCCCACACTGAAGCACTCAGGAGTTTGACAGGCATGATTCACTGCATTCCAACCCCTGGCAGGTGAATCACACCACCTGGAGACCTCATTCTGCCTGACATTTTGCTCAGCATTACATGAGCTCCCTTAGATGACACCAGTGCACCGTGGGCGAAACAGGACCACAATGTGCCCTTGGAGTTCTCCACCCCCTCCTGCATGTTCCTGCTTCACCCTGCAGATATGCCACCACTGAACCTCAAACAGGCTGGATATCCTAGGGAGATACTGGAAAGGGAAGGGTACCTATACAAGACAGGCAGGCACATCATTGCTACACGCAGAGCTACACTGCTCCATTAGCACTGAACGCTACTTTCAGACTGAGGACTTCCAGGGTAAGCCAAGAGGAGATCTGGCACCAACACAAACAACACAAGCGTGTGAGCCCTGTCCCCTTACAGACCAGAAGGAATTTTCTCCCTGTGTAACCACTCTTTATGGCAAAGAGAATCATTTCTATCTGCGTAGCACCTATTGTAGCAGCCACCAAAGCAGCCAGGCTCTGAGGCACTAATGGACCCAGCAGCAAAGGGAAAGAGTGCTTGGGATCCACAAAGCAGCTGTGCCCTTACACAGTGACATGAATGAGCAGAGATTTGTCTGAGGAGCAGATCTCCCAGGAAACACTGCAGCTCTTGGGTTCAAGAGCACAGCATTTGGTATCGCAACCTGCAGAATGTGTGTTTGCAAACACCTCTAAAGGAAGGACTGGGGTTTAACAAACCATGTCTGAGCTCCTCCAAACGCCACAACAGTTTCTTCTTGTTACAGCACTATATAAATGCGAGGGGCAATACCCAAGCACTCCCACTGAAGTCCATCTCAGGTGCAACAGAAGGCACTTGGCCGTCCTCATCAGGGTTTCCTGAACTACTTTCTGTGCACACCAAGATCCCAGGTGTGTTTGAAATGCTTATTAACTCTAGATAATGAGATTGCAGAGGCTGCAATTATCCACTGGAGCTGCATGGGCTTGAGCTCATGTTGGTTTATTAGGCATGTTTCAAGTTTATAATGCAGACACAAGACACGACCCTGCTCTGCAGACCTTAATCGGATGTCTGTGGCATAGAAAGCACTTGAACAAGCAGAGATTCCTAACGCACTAGAAGGAAAAGCAATGCTTTGTCAAGCGCCAGCCACGATGTGATCTAAGATCTCTCCCAATTTTTACCATCTATAACTGTTAGATGCATTACTTTCTGGAGAATCAAGTTTTCCTCCCTTCCACATGAGAGTTGACAAGAGGAACATGTCTTAACAGACCTCTCAGCAGTTCTGTCTATTCATTTGTATCTAAACTGTCATCAATGAAAGTCAAGCCTAGTATCTCCATCAGTGCTTTACACCACCCATTGTTCATGTCTTCTGTTAGGCCTCAGAAATGAAGAACAACTCTTCACTCTGAAGAACACAGAAATTGCACTACTTGTCCAGTGCCATCCAGGAAGTCTCCACTACATTCCCGAGTGGAGCTTGTACCTGAAACTCCCAACCAGAAATGTTCCTTCACCATTTCTCACTGTTAAACCCCACCAAGAAGCCAGCTCTTTGCAGTTCACAGGTTTAACCACTGCACTTCATGATGCTTAAGTAGCCAATGACACACTACACGATGGCTTCAGACAGCTAGCAAGCTGTCCACCTTGTTTTCCTCCCATAATCTAATCTGAGGTTTTAACTAGATGTATTAAGGTGGAATGGGTGCCTCCAGGGCCTCAGCTGCATCCTGGGGGAAAAAAGATACAACAGGAAAAAAAGGGGGAGGAAAATACCTGCACCATCTCACTGCATTTCTCTGGTATCAAAAGATGCCACAAGATAAATTTGACACCTGACTGTCTAAGTCACTTTTATTTCCTATTCATGGTATTAACCACCATTCCCTTGTCCTCCATTTATTAAATACACAAACTGGAATCTTACACTATTTATAGCAAGAAACAAAGAAATGCATTTCTAATCTCTTCAGATCCATATTTACATGAGTGTTTATATGGCTGAGGAAAGACTTAGGATGCAGCTCCCACTGGGACTTGCACTCGAGTCTACATCAAACAGCTGTACAGAGGTAGCCTGTACACCACCAAACCTGCCTAAGGGGAGACGTACACATGGTAGTATCTTCCAAGTGATTTGCAGATTAGGAATTTCTTAAGCCAGAATTATTGTCTCTATTTGTTAAGCTCTGCAACTTCAGGAGGATGAATAATCAGAACTCACAGTT
>JAOEHX010052248.1:0-26208 GCA_025448015.1 Bolborhynchus lineola
GTCGCCCTACGCCCAGTGCTGCCGCCGCGGCGTGCGGCGCACCCGCGAGGGCAAACCTGGCCCTGACCCGGCAGCGAGGGAAGGCCGAAAGCACGTCGCCATGGCAACGGGCAGCTGAAGCGCGGTGAGCAGGGGGTCGTGATTGGAGCGTGGAGCAGGAGCTGGGTGAGGAGTGCCAGGGACGGGGAGCAGGGTATCCGGGACAGGGTGCCTTTGTCCCGTGCTGGGTGTCCGGAGGGTGCAGGGCTCCCAGAGCAGAGTGCAGTGTACCCGGGGAAGGGTGCCCGTGTCCCTGGAGAGATGCCTGGGCAGGCGGGATGCCGGGTTCCCTGGTGGGTGCAGGGCTCAGTGGCGGGCGCTGGGCTGACTGCAGCGGAACCCCCGGTAGTTGTGCCCTTGCTCCGTTCCCTGTACTGCAGCTCAGGGTGGCGCTGGTGACCGTGCGTTTGGGACGTGGCGGTACTGAGGGCAGGCAAGGGCACGAGTAGCTGTGGTAAGGGAGGGGAATGCTTCATGTAGTTTCTCTTCAGGATCTGTACTTGGAGTTGCAGAGGAGCCTCTGTAGCCCGAGCTATGTCAGGTGTCACAAGTACTGTGATCGCTGTCCTATTCTATGTCCACTCCACAAATTAGTGGGCATTAAGTAAGTTACAGTCTCAACATGTCACTGTGCATTAAATCAGTTGCAGTCTCAAAATGTCATTTTTATGGGGAAGGGTCAATACAGTTATTTCTAACTGAGACCCAGTTAGAAAGCTCAATCCTCAGCCCAGTGTTAGTGTTTTATCAACAACCACATACCGATTTTCTCCTGAGGCATATTGTGTTAGTGTTGCCTTTTAGGTGATTCATGGTGTAGCTGAAGCAGCCAGTCTTCGCTGCTGCAGTTGCAGGGCAGGACACACACAGGTAGCTCCTGTACTTCTATTTGTATTCCAGATGTGTGCACAGTTCTGCAGAGATCAGTCAGGGCTGCCTGCTCTTCCAGGTTCCCTTTTGCTAGCTGCTAATCATTTTATTAATCTTGTCACATCTCTAGAATCTGGAAATGATGTTTTGAGTTACTTACAAGTTAAGACTTGCAGAGAATGCGAGCCCATCCTGTTGGCACTTCAGTTGCTGCAGGATTTCTGATTATACTAGTATCCTGAGAATTATGATGAAATTAAACACATGACAGCAAGCTGAGGAGTGGCTTCTGAACTCATCCTCCTATACCAGGAAGTCCTTCCCAGTCCTACATTTCTTTATCAGTAACAATCTGTAAGCTGACACTGCAACATTTACTGGGCATCTTGGGTTTAGCACATGAACACAGACCCAAACAGGAGGGTGCTGCTGGGAGGTTCATTTCCCGTCCTTAATTCAATGCGCCACTTGTGTCCTCCAGGAAGGGAGTCTGTATCAGATTCCCTTGGCAAAGCATGAGAAGGCGGTGTGCAGGTGGCATTTTTGTTTCTATGTCCTTCGTAGTTTGGAAAGATGTTTTGGAGCCTGATTGCTGTAATTAGATGGAAAACTCCTTCAAATATCTTGCCGCATGTATAAATGGCAAATTTATTTCCATTTATTCTTGATCCACAGTTAGTCTTAATCCAAAATGGATTCTTTACCTTTCAGGCACTGACTCCAAGCCAAACAAATTTGTCACCTCTTGGGGTGTGTTTTGCCAGGCTAAGGCTAGCTAAGCAAGTTCTGCTAGTAGGAAGTAGAATGCTTTTAAGAAGGGATGGATGCTTTGCACAGGGCAATGGCTGTCATAGCCCTGGCACTTCCCTCTGGTTTGGACATCTTCACATGGAGGGGGTGATGCCTCTTGCCTGATGTGCATGGGCAACCTTCCCCTGCCTGGTTTCTCCTCCCAGTTCTCTGAGTATTCCCCTGGGGCTCCGCATGACATCCAAAGCTTGTGAGGAATGCACAACTCACCCCAAATAACAGAAAACACATAGCAGAGCAGCACAGGCATCTGGGGCCCCCGTCCTACTCCCACCCCCAACTAGGCGGGCACTCTGAGGAGAGGGGAGCCCATAATGAGAAGCATTTGCTGCAGCAACTATCTATAGGCTTTTGTGTTTGGGAGTGGGCAAGGGACAGGCACGGCCCTGCCTGCCTGACCTCAGAGCTGACGTCAGAGAGCCCCAAATGAGTAACAGAGAGTTCTCCAGACAGTGAAGTATAGCAAAGCTGCCCAGTGTAGAAGGTGGGACATCAGCATCACTGAACAAGATCACAGATTAAATGGGAGGTATTGTCCTCACAGGGAGGTATTCTATATCCATAGTATCCAGATGCCGGTTTCAATTTAGGGAAACCAGAGAAGTTTGGGTCTTTCTATTGGCTGACTCAGCAACAAAAAAATCTGTGCTTCTTCCTATAAGGAAGAGCTGTTCTGCTTTCTTAACCGCTTAGATGCATGCTGAAGGTTATCAAGTTGCAGCACAGTCTCTGTATCACCTTCCAGCTGGGAACAGTTCTAGGAATGATGAAAAGGTTACAGATCTGTATTGTGCTAAGTAGTAAGACTCTACCTTAAAAATATTGCTATCCAAAATATTTGGTTCTGACATTACTGATGCTGTCCTGTTGCTCTCAGTCACTGTGAGAGTCAGGGTCTGGATTTATCTGCCAATATAGGACAATTTGGTAAGAATTTGATCCAGGAAAACATATGGTATGATTCAGATCTCAATCATTGTAATATAATATGACAGAAAGGCTTCAGTGACAGGGCAGGGCCTTGTCAGGCTAAGGACAGTGCAGCAAAATACAGAAATAAACAACATAACTTGTAAATCTTATATGCATATGGAATTCTTGAGTGTGCAACCTAAATACTTTACAAAATACATCTGTGTCTTCAGAGAGGTTGTGATTAGCAAAACAAGATACAATCACGGAATGACAGAACTGTTCAGGTTGGAGGAGACCCTTAGAGATCATCTAGTTCACCCCTCCTGCCATGGGCAGGGACACCTTCCAGTAGACCAACCTGTCATTGAACAATCTGAATGCAATCCAAGAAACCAATTTCCAGGTCATGGTTAAGAATGTAAACATCTCCCTGAAAAATCCATCACTGTCAACGAAGATATTGTGATTTTCCCATTCTTTGGTATCCGGTGGAATCTCTTGTCCTTCAGAAAGAATGATGGAAAGGAAGTTTAGAAAATATCCTTGCATACCAACAGCAGTAATGCTGGAAGTGGTGAGAAGAAATAATCCTGTATCCTGTCACAGAAGTTAGGAAGTGCAGGAAACAGTTGTGAGGACTTTCAAAAGAGAAAAGTGGTTTGTTTTATTTCCTTGTAGAGACTGTAGAGTAGAGAAGGGGGAGCTGAGGTTAGGATATGGCTAAAATCCTGGTTTGGTGGGAGGGATAACATTTGTACTGGCATTATAAATGGACTTAGATTTCTGAATCAACAAGGAAAATGAAAAGAACCAGCTGAGGAGATGCGAGAACACAAAATATTGAGGTGGAGTTTTGTTCTTTTTGTTTTGTTTTGCAGAGATCTTGGACTGAAGGATCTTGGGGAGTGACCAGTGCAATGATATTTATAGAATGAGAATGGCATGGCTTGTGAAATTGTTGCACACTAAAGACAGTGTCAGTTCTGGGCAAATTAATGGAAGGGTTGAGCACACAGCATAAGAAGGAGTGAGGATTGCCATTGACTATATATCCAAGATAAATTTCTAAGCAAAATAATGATGTCTGTTTGGAATATCACCACCAACTAGATATGTTGATATCCTAGGAGGTAGCTTCCCTGGTTTATTCCCAAGTAATATTGTGGTCTTTTAAAATCTTCTCGTTAATAATTCAGAACTTCATTAAATGATGTTACCCACTCCATGTTGAAGGACAAGAGCCTGACCTCAGGCACTACTATGATCAGCTCTCTCTGAAAAACTGCCAGTTTTCTGAAAAGCGTCTTGAAGTCTCCTCCTTGCAGGAGGGATGTTCCTACACTTCACAACTGATACTGACATCTCTGCTTCTGTCTCCATGATAGGAGGCTCTCTTCATCTCCTTACCCACCACAGAGTTCCTCCACTGCCTGCTGCCTTCTCCATTCTCAGTAGCACATTCCCAAATGTGTTGGTGTGTTTGCATTCAGTGATCCTCTACATCTTGTGAATGAGCATGACTGGGATAAAGCACCCATGCTGCTTCTCAGAGATTGATAGTGCACCTTAGGCTGTAGTACATGTGTTCATGCTATTCAAAGACCTTATCAAACCATCTCAATTTGTTTTTTCTCTCTGAACAGGTCAAATTCCAGTTTGAGTAACTGTCCAGTGTGGATTTTTTTCAAAGAGATATGAGAAAGGTAGGAGCCTTTAAATTCCATTGAAGGACATTTCTGCCTGTGTTTAAAGGCCTGATGTATGGTAGTGCTGCTTGAATCAGCAGGCTGAAGCATCTCAAAGCTCCTTTTGTATTTTAGAAAAAAGACCCTGCCTTGTTTTTCTCCCCACATGCAAACATTATACACTGGCTGTTTCAGAGTTTCTTTGGTGACTTAAAAGCATTAAAAAATACATCTCTCGTATTGTTTCCTCCTCAAATCTCTGTCTCAATTCCCTATCTGTAAAATGGATAGAAGACAAAATTTCATACCTCCAAGGCAGGGACAAGGGGGGAGGCAGGTGGAGGGGGAAACATGAGGGAAAAAACAAGGAATTTTGGCTCATCAGAGATAGATAAGGGATTTCTGTAAGGCATTTGTCCATAGTACATGAAGAGCTGATTAAACACAGGAAAGTGATTCTGCTGAAGCTTTTGGTTTAAACTCCACTGCTGTTTCACAATGGGTCACTGTCAGCTAGCAGCGATGTTTCTAGGGGTGACCCACAGAGCAGTTCATGGTTACAAATTGGTGGTTGGGTCCTATGAAGCAGGAAAGATTTACCAATTACATTAGATGAACAAAAGACTGTGAGTTCTCAGTTTGATGAAATAGAATTATAGAATAGTTAGGGTTGGAAAGGAGCTTAAGATCATCCAGTTCCAACCCCCCTGCCGTGGGCAGGGACAGCTCACACTAAACCATGTCACCCAAGGCTCTGTCCAACGTGGCCTTGAACGCCGCCAGGGATGGAGCATTCACAACTTCCCTGAGCAACCCATTCCAGTGCCTCACCACCCTAACAGTAAAGAATTTCCTCATATCCAATCTAAACTTCCTCTGTTTAAGTTTTAACTCACTACCCCTTGTCCTGTCACTACATTCCCTAATGATGAGTCCCTCCACAGCATCCTTATAGCCCCCCTTCAGATACTGGAAGGCTGCTCTGAGGTCTCCACACAGCCTTCTCTTCTCCAGGCTGAACAGCCCCAACTTTCTCAGTCTATCTTCATACAGGAGGTGCTCCAGTCCGCTGATCATCCTCGTGGCCTCTTCTGCACTTGTTCCAACGGTTCCATGTCCTTTTTATGTTGAGGACACCTGAACTGCACACAATACTCCAAGTGAGGTCTCACAGAGCAGAGTAGAGGGGCAGGATCACCTCCTTTGTCCTGCTCATTTTCTAGACCAAATAGCTAGACTAAAAGGTATTTTGAAGAGTATATAAAAAGGACAGCATGGAATGGAATGGAAAACAATGGAATGGAATAGCATGAATAGTTCAGTTGGAAAGTACTACAACAATCATCTAGTTCAACTGCAAAGGATTGGTATTACCTACATATATTTCATTAGTATAATAATTACTGGCATAATGTTAGTGTTCTGGGGTCAGCTTTTCAAACCCATTTGGTTTATGAGTCAAAAGAAGTTCTTGTTTGAATCTCTTTAGTTTAAAAATGGCTGTAAAATTCACCAGGAACTGCAAAAGGACTTCTAGAAAATGAAGTCAAATCTGTATTTGGGCTGTGAGTAAATTTTGTCAGGGTCCAAGGTAAGTGATACCTTCTGTGTTCCTCTGGCAGGTGACATTATTTCTTACCAATTTCCTGATGCTTCAAGGATCACCAGTATTGTATTGCCATGTTTGCCAGCAGACATAGTACTGCTTTTGGCAGATTAGAATTTCTAATCCATATGATATTAAAACCAGAATCACATTCACCATTTTCTTCCTAGGAGGCTCAAATGAACAGGGCTAGCAAAGGGAAAGTCTCTCTCCAGTGTCTCTACCCCGAGTTTTGCAGCTTCCCATTCTCTCAGCTTTATCCTGCTATTATCTCTGCTCCCAGGAACACATAACCTAACACAGACATTTAGCTAGAATCCAGAGAGTTTCTGTTCCATGAATTTGGCCTTGTTTATAGTATCTGAGCCACAATGTCATCGCTTTGGGGCCTCACACATAGATGGCAAGCAAGGAAACAATATAAATTATGCTGGGCCCTGCTTTCTTGTGGTGTGATCTGTACTTACCAGAAACTTTGTTCTGGGATGGGAATGGAGAGGGAGGCACTTTCTATTCTGAGTGGAGAAAGCCGTACCAAGGAAGGTTTTGATTATCTCCCATCAGTGCAGAGCAGCCAGGCTGCATGTAGTTGCAGGAGCTGATGAACAGTGCAGTCCCAGCCCAGTCTATTGCAGTGAGAAGAGCTGCAGGAATGGAGCATGTTCTCACCCCATGGGAAAAGGGTCCTTGGAGGATGAGGTCAGATCATAGTAAGATCCATAATAGAGCTCTTCCCACACGAACTGGACTCCCTCTGCCAGACTTGGAGCAATAGAGTAAAGCAAGCACTGCTGAGAAATGGAAGCGTGGCAGGCTTTTCTTACTTTTGTCCCATCTCTCAGCTCTGCTTGAGGTGACATTGTGCTGTGGAGAATGGCACTCTGGGCTTGTCCTTCTTACCTGTCCAGAGGACTAAGGTGGAGATTGGGCCACTGCTGTTGATACCCTAGCAGGGAATGTCGCAAATGTGGAAGATGTTCTTCTCTTTGTTTTTATGCCTTGCCTTGCTCTTTTCTACAGGACAGCATGGTACAGTCCAGCAATTTGGGGTCCTGCTATGAAAACTATCTGTTCAGCTTCCCTCAGCTTCCTCTCTGTTCTTCATCCCTCAAATGCTTTGAGGGATGGTTCTTTATGTGCCATTCCCACGTTTTCTATTCTTCCTGTCCTGCTGATACTAATTCTCCCCTTAACTGTTAGTAGTTCACGTTAACTCTGCTAGATCCTTTTTCTGCTTGTTTTTGCTTTACCATTGTAAGTATGAATCTAAATCCTGCATCACTATTGCAAAAGCTGCTACTTCTTTCCCTCTCCCTTAGTTTGTTTAATACTTCTTTGCATATTTTTCTGTTTGCTCAGCAGGTCATGTTGCTGATTTAATATCACCTTGCTTTCTTCTGTTTCTGACATACTCTCTGTAAAAAATGTATCTGTCCCTGGCATCCCTGTTGCCTCCCTGTCTGTGTCTTGAGTCCTTCAGAGACTTTGATACCCTTATTTCACATTTCTCAAGGTCTAAACTCCTGATGGATCATGTTGCTTAAATTGTGCCAGACTGTGGGAAATGCTGCACTGCTGTTTTTCCATTTCTGCCTCTTCCCCTACCCTACCTCCTTCCCTCTTTTCCTCTACAGAGCAGTCCTGTGTTCAGCTTTTCAGTGTTGCTGTCACCAGCCTCCACCAGCTAATTCTCTTCATGCTTTGTTGTCCTCAACTCTTAATTTGTTTTCCCCTTCTCTTCCATTACAAGCTCAACCCTGAAAGTCCTCAGCCCTTACACACTCCTGGGGTCTCTTGCACCTCATGCACTGGTATTACCAAACTCCCATAAAGTCTGAATCCTGCCACTTCACTACCTTTCCTCACACTCCCATTTTGCCATTTTCCTAGTTTAAAATGGGAAGGTTCAAAGTTTTGCTTACTCCCTTGTCCTCAATTTCCTGTTTCTTTAGCCTGGTTTAGCTCATTCCTCAAACTCTTTCCTTCTCCTGCTTTCAGCTCTTTCTTTGTAAGAGCTCTCTGCTTCCTCCCACAGGAGAGGAACAAGAAATAATCTCTCTTTCTCTGCCTTGCTTTCATTTTTCTCCTCTTTCTCCTCCCCATCACAAATGCAGAAATTTCTTACACACTTTACTCTGTTACTGTAATCTCAGGTAACATGTTCTGAGAATTTCAAGTGAATCTTTTCAAAGAATTTATGTGACTCATCATTTGCTCTAGAAGGGAACATGGTATTTTTACAACACATAGTGAGTCTGTGGCACATTGGGTTCTGGACTACAGCCTCCAAGGCTACAGGATACAATATGAGTCATAAAACCTGTGATGCACAAAGGCACTCAGGCAAAGAGCAAGTGCTACAAGATGTGCTAATTTTCTGTAAATGACACTTAAACCTTATATTTTAATAGAATCATAGAATGGTTTGGGCTGGAAAGGACCTGAAGATCGTCCAGTTCCAGCCCCCTGACACAGGCAGGGACACCCCACATTAGACCATGTTGCCCAAGGCTCTGTCCAGCCTGGCCTTGAACACTGCCAGAGATGGAGCATTTACCACTTGTTTGAGCAACCTGTGCCAGCACCTCAGCACCCTCACAGTAAAGAACTTCTTCCTCATATCTAACCTGAACTTCCCCTGTTTCGGTTTGAGCCCATCACCCCTTGCCCTGTCACTACAGCTCCTGGTGAAGAGACCCTCTCCAGCATCCTTGTACACCCTTCAGGCACTGAAAGCTGCTCTGAGGTCTCCACGCAGCCTTCTCTTCTCCAGGCTGAACAGCCCCAATGTTCTCATCATGTCTCCATGTGGGAGGTGCTCCAGCCCCTGATCATCCTCATGGCCTCCTCTGGACTTGCTCCAACAGCTCTATGTACTTCTTATGTCCTTTTTTATTGAAGAAGTAACGAATCAATAGTAACCAGAAAGCAGAAGACCTGTAGTTGTGGGTAAAGTAGGCAAGGGATAACATTTCTCAGAATTCTAAAAGCTGTGTGTTGTTCATTCTGTCACGTGGCTGTAGCAGAGGATGCTAATGCCACTGCACGTCTCAGTGTGTCTTAGGTGAGTGATGTTGGATATGTTGCCTCTCTAAGCACAGATCTGGACACTGGATTGGATAGAACTGGGAAAGTGCTGAAAAGAGTCACCTTTGCCAGTAATGAAACCAGAAAATACTATTTTATAGTAGAATAGTTCTACTTGGAAGGGACCTTTCACTCTAGTCCAATTGCCTGACTATTTCAGGGCTGACTGAAAGTTAAAGCATTATGGGCATTATCCTTAATGAAGAGGCACTGAAGATGCTTCTTCAACACTGACTGGCATCAACCACCTCTAGGAAGCCTGTGCCAGTGTTTGACCACCCTTTCTGTAAAGAAATGCTTCCTAATGTCCAGTCTAAACCTCCACCTGAAGCAGATTTGAACCATTGCCACACATTTTGTCCCTGGATATCAGGGAAAAAAGATCAGCACCTCCCCCTCCACATCCTCTCCTCAGGAAGCTGTAGAGAGCAAGGATGTTACCCCTCAGCCTCCTTTTCTCCATGCTAAACAAACACAGGGTCCTTAGCCACTCCTCATAGGACATGTCTTCCAGCCCCTTCATCAGCTTTGCTGCCCTCCAGAATTGCCCCATGAGCTCCCCCAAGCCCAAGCAGGGCATGGAGCCCATATCCCATTCTCCAGCACATACATGTTGATGAGGTGGGCCAGCATGGACATGTTCAAGAATCAAGTATCATCATGCATCTTCACATCCTTCTTAAATTGTGGTGCCCCAGAACTGCTTGCAGTACCAAAAGTGAGGCTGCACCATCACAAAATGCAGCAGGGCAATCTCCTCTTCTTGACTGGCTGGTTATACTGTGTCTGGTGTGTCCCAGGGTGCAGTTTGCACTCTCAGGTGCCAGGCACAGTGCTGGCTCTGTTGACCCTGCTGACAGCCAACATCCGCAGGTCCCTTTCTGCAGGCCTTCTCTCCAGCCACTCCTCTCCTAATTTATACTTGTGTCTGGCATTACTCCATCACAGGGGCAGAATATGGGGTTTGGTTTTGTTAAACTTTGTGCCATGGATGATTGTCCAATGCTCCAGTCTGTCTAGACACCTCTGCAAGGCCTCATGTTCCTCAAGAGTCAACAGCACCTCCCAGTGCTGCTCCCATCAGCAGACTTACCAGTAGTGCATTAAACTCCTGCATCCAGGTCATTTGTAAAATATTGAACAGAGCTGACCCTCAGATTGAGCCCTGGGGAACACCACTGGTGACAAGTCACCAGCCAGATGTGACCTCATTCACTATATCCCTTTGATCCCTGCCAGTTCTTCAGCCAGCACACTGTGTATTTGCTCATCTCATAGTTGGGCAACTTGACCAGAATACAGTGAAGGACAATATCAAACCCTTAAATTCTAGAAAAACTACACCCACCACCTTCAGGTGACTTTGTCATAGAAGGATATCAAATTAATCAGGCAGGACTTTCACCTTGTGAACCCGTTTTGACTGTGCCTGATAACTGCATTGTCCTTTAAATGCCTCTCAGTAGCAATTTCAGCGTCCACAAAAGGAAGGTCACTGTTTCCACAGTTGTGGTCCTCCAGATCAGAGGACTGGGCAGGCCAAGGTGTATCATTAGCATTAAAGACTGAGGCAAAAAAAAAAAAGCATTGAAAATTCTGCAAGTCCTCTTTCAGCATTAGAGGTAACTGGTAAGGCACATCCACGTATCTAGACTAGGAAAAATTAGTGTTGAAGACTTCAGTCTAGTCCCAGACATCTTTCAGTGTGCACGGAAGAAAGAGAATGCCAGGAGCAGATGAAATCAAAGAGCGTCTAGTGTAACACAGCATACTTTAGGAAGCAGAAGCAAACTGTCTCTCTTGAGTGTCAGCCTGGAGAGATGCTTTACACAGAAACCTATCCCAAATGAACAGTGACAGCTATCCACTGTTCTGCCTTCTTACTCACACCTATTTTCTCAGCCACATTCACATTAGATCAAGAGCCTCACATCTGTAACAGTGGCACACAGTATTCTAATCAGCCTTAATAAGACAATTCTGAAATGCTCTGCCTCCTGACAGGTCAGTACCTGAGTATGACAAATTAATCTTGCTCTGCAGCATCTAATGGGCAACTTTTGAGGAGTTGCTGTTCTAAGAAAAAGATGCACACAGTGAAGAGTCACAGAGGAATTGTAACAAGAGGAATTATGTCACAACAGTAAAGACAGAAACAAGGAGTGTTATAAAAGAGTCTCTTGCAAAGGGAGGGACTCTGGAGAAGTAGAAGGTGACTTGCTACAGAATTCTATGGTGTAGCTCAAAAGCATTTGAACAGCATAGCCCTGCATTACCAGTGGGCATCATTCACTAACCAGGGAGCATTTTTCTGTCTCTAGCAAATGGTTCTGTGATCTGCTACTAAGAAACTAGTACAATCACTGTAGCAGCATCAGAGTATAGCTGAGTATCCCTCAGTGATGATCAGGATATTCCCACAGAATTAAAGCTTGCCCTCCTTCTGCTCAGGACGAGCTCAAAGTCTCCAAATCAAGAATAGACCCAGTGGATGTTTTACCTTTTTGACTGATGTCTACATTTATGGGGAACGCATTTCACATCCTCTGTATATTTTTCACATCCTCTGTCTATCCTTAAGCTTATGACAAAAATGAAATAACACTTATTAATGTGAGAAATCTTATGCCCAGGTCCTCAGTAATTTGCCTGTTTCAAAAATTAAGCTAGCAAGAAACTGTATTTCACATTCTCATAAAAGCAAACAGCATGTCCTGCTCTGTGTACAAAGCTGCTAGTGGTGTTCTGTTGAAGTGTCATGATATGCTTCTTCTGTTTTCATGTTCTTCTAGGTCTGTGCTGTCAAAGAGAGAACACTGGGCTATATGGATCTTTGGTCTAACATGTGAGTTTAATATCTTTGTCAGTGACATTGCCAGTAGGATTGAGCACGCTGAGCAAGTTTGCTGACAATCCCAAGCTGTGTGGTGCAGTCGACACATTGGAGAGAAAGGATGGGATCCAGAGAGACCTGGACAGGCTGGAGAGGTGGGACCATGTGAACTTCAAGGAGTTCAACAAGGCTAATTGCAAGGTCCTGCCTCTGGGTTGAGGCAATTCCAGGCACCAACACAAGCTGTGAGAGGGGGGCTGGAACAGCCCTGAGGAGAAGAACTTGGGGTGTTGGATGATGAGAAGCTCCCCATGACCCAGCTTCAGGGTGTTCTTGAGCCCAGACAACCCCTATGTGCTGGGCTGCGCCCCCAGAGCACAAGCAGCAGCTCAGGGAAGGGGATTCTCCCCTTTTGCTGTTTTCTGAGGAGGCCACACCTGCAGACCTTATCCAGCTCTGGAGCAACAGCACAAGAGGGACATGGAGCTGTTGGAGCAAGGCCAGGGAGGGCCAGAGTCTGCAGAATTTTTCAATTAGGCAGAAGTTCTTCCCTGTGAGGGTGCTGAGGCACTGGCACAGGGTGCGCAGAGAAGCTGTGGCTGCCCCATCCCTGGCAGTGTTCAAGGCCAGGTTGGATGGAGCTTGAAGCAACCTTCTCTAGTGGGAGGTGTCCCTGCCTGTGGCAGGGGATTGGAACTGAATGAGCTGCAAGGTCCCTCCCAGCCCAAACCATTCTATGGTAGCTATAGAACTACAGAATCACAGCAAGGTTGAGGTTGGAAGTGACCTTTGGCAATCACCTGTTTCAAGCCCCATACTCATGCAGTACCAAGGAGCTGTAGATCTCCTCAGTGAACTTCTTTATACTTATAGGTGCAAATCAGTTTAGCCCATTGATTTTATAAACCATTTATTATTGCTAGACTACTGTTTATTATCCTCTAATGTTTTCATCTTGTATCTCACACATCTAAAAGAGAATTCTGACCAACTATTCCTTCTTGGCATCGCTAAAAGTTTTACTATCTTCATATAACATAAATTCACATAACTGCTCTATGCTAGATTTCTTTTGTTCTTAATTTATTTCAAAGCCAAAAGCATACCATTTTTATTCTTTTGTGCTGTCAGGGTTTATTCTTTCTTTTTCCTTGGCTTCAGTTTTACATAACGTAGTAATTATGTCACTTAGAAATTCTCTATTTCGCCTTCCCAGATCCCTCCTTTTCTATTTGCAGGATACAGATTTGACTTATGCTGAAAGCAGACACATTCCCATAATTAAAGCTTTGGGGCTTTTTTTTTTTTTTTTTTGCAATCCATGTTATTGTATCACTAAATATACTTATCCTCAAAAGCCTCCAATCCTTGAATTCTGTTGAATTTTGTCTTGCAATTCTAAGATCTGCAGTCTGATATCATGTGTGACTCTGTGTTTTATCTTCAAATTAATCTGGGATACACTTACTAGCCTTATAAATCATGAAGCTACAAAAAAACCCATGTGCCATCTTGTAAAACACATGCCATAGAACTTCTCTGAATTATCTTTGCCTTGACTTACTAGTGTACATGAGGGAAAAAAAACCCAAACCAACCCAACAAAGAAAGAAACCAACCAACTAAAAAAACCCCACATTAGCATATATTGATTCAGGAATTTCCACTGACCAGAAATTCACCTCATAGTTAAGTCGTTCATATTGTTGATTACTTGGGCTGTTAAAAGCTTGTATCCTGCTTTTGAACTGAACTGCTCTGTTTTACAAGATCCACCCAGGTCACTTGTATTGTTACAATCCAGCCAACAGGCCTATAAGTGCTCCAAATACTTTTTAAGAAATGCCTTGCCAAATGTAGGCACTGGATTAGGTGTTTACCAAAGGTTTCATCTCTAATGAGGTAGAAATGGTTACAAACTGCCGTTATCAATTGCTGCAGTTATGTGTGCCCATTCTTTCTATTCTGGGATGGAGAGGCAATGTAAGAACAAAATTAAAATTAAATTCTAGTAGTTTCCAGCTGAGAAATGAGCATTTCCATATTCTTATTGCTGCTGTTCCTGTCCTCTTGAAAATCAGCCTCTTCTCTGGTCCTAGAGATTCTAAGTTTGTACCTACTGTCTTTTTCAAGTAGTTATTCATACAGAGAACTCTGGTGCTGTGGCAAACCAAGCAAGATACTGGACCTCAGCTCAACAATAACAGCAGAACAAACAGAATGGTTGACATTTTAAACTGTTAAAGCATGGGATGGGGTTCAGAGAGCTGAACCACTGTAATACTGCATTAGAGAGTGCTCTAGCCTCTAAGGGAATATCAAGAGACACCATGGCCAACATACTAGAATCTACCAGCGGTGTGAAAACTTGCAGTTTTGGAGAAGGCAAGTTTGGTTGTGAGGTGGCAGTTGGTATGTGCTGTGCTGACATTTCAGTGATTCAGTATGAGAGGGTGGGAAGTTGGAAATTGAGAACACATCATGTAGATGTTTGGGATAATCTATTATGAGTCCCAAGTAGCAACAGTTTGTCTGTGATTTCTGGGAGCTCTTCATGCACAAGTAGCAGTGCAAGGCAGTATTGCCAGTTGACATTGCTGCAGGGTAAAAATTCAAATACTGCTTATCTTTGGGGCTTTAGATCAATCCAGATTGTCTATATCCCCTACTTCATACTGTGGCCATCAGTTCAGGAAAACCATGCCTATTTTGCTTGGTCAGTTGTCAGGGTCCAGTACTCTCTGACCAAGTTCTTTTAGATATGCCACACTATTAAAGGAGAATTTAAATCTGTTTGCCAACAGATTTACTTACTTGAAGGTATCTGACATTACACTGGTATTTGTTTAGCAGAGTGATACAGCATATACTGAAATCACAACATAGGCGTAATACAGCAATTGCAACATACAGTTGAATCTCAATACAAATGTGATTCCCATTACCAGTGTCTGTATGCTCACTGTCATGTTGATGGGCAGCCATAGTTTAGTACTTCTTCACATTCCCATTAAAACATGATGAATCTATCTAAACTTACGTTAATTACATTAAGACGTCTCAGTGGGAAAATTTGTCAGAAGGAATATTTGAGGGTCAGTGTTGCTTCAGTATTTTCGGTGATTTAAAAGTAAGTCATTGCTGATAAAGTCATAGATGATACACTGAAAAAGTAAGTAAGAAACAATGAACTAGTAAACTGTATCCTCTCAAACAAGTTTGCACTTAACAGAGCCAAATGCAAAGATTTCCATAATTATGGGATTGCCCAGACAAAAAAAGAGTAGTGAACTTCACTTTACACTTCAATGTAAACTGAAGCTCAAGCTAGCTTTGGATGCATGGAGAGGGAAGAAATGACTGAATCAGTCCTGAATGAAAGCATCCACGAGTGATGAGGGAGCTGGATGCCATCACCATGAGGCCACTCTCTGTTATCTTTGACAAGCCATGGTGACTGGGGGGTTCCTGAGGACTGGAAGAAAGCAATTATCATTCCTATCTTCAAGAAGGGCAAAGAAGAATATCCAGGGAACTACAGGGTGACCAGCCTCACCTCAGTCTCTGGGAAGCTAATGGAGCAAATCTCCCTGTAAAGTATTTCCAAGGAAGCAAGAAGCTGTGCAGGAGCAGCCAGCAAAGATTTCTGAAGATAAAATCATGCTTAACTAACCTGATGTCCTTCTACCATGGGATGACTGGATGTACAAGGGGGAGCAGTGGTGGTTGTTTGCTTGAACTTTAGGAAGGGTCTAGTTTTCCCTGCTTTGAGCAGGGGAAGTGGATTAGGTCTCTAAGTGTCCCTTACCACTTCAATTACACCGTGATTCAGTCCTTCTTATGACCATATATATTCTGGTTTGGAGGTACCTAATCCCTGATTGTGAAACAAATCTGAGCAAAACCAAGGACTGTAATGAACTTCCTCAGTTTTCACCATTATTTCCTTCACTTTTCTGTGTCCTGTTTTTCCTTCACTACGTTTATTACAGAGAACAGTTATATGGACATAAACCACTTTTCCCACTGTTCCTTAAGGTATCCCACCTCATTCACACTGTCAAATTGAAACACAAGATTCCATTGAAACATACAAAAATATTTTCTCCTATAAGGGGGGCAAAACACTGGATCAGGTTGCACAGGGATGTTGTGTAGTCTCCTGCCTTGGAGATACTCAGAACAAATATGGACATAGTCCTCAGCAACCTGGTGTAGTTGACACTACCTTGAACAGATGATCTGGACTAGAACCTTCAGGTATTCCTTTAATCTTCACCTATTCTAGGATTCTATGATTCTACCATCTTTCCAACAACACAAAACACTGTCATTCCCACCCAACAGTGAGGGGACAATCATCTAGTACACTGACATCAGGAAGAATAATCACAGTCATAAAATCATAGAATCATAGAATGGTTTGGCTTAGAAAGGACCTTTAAAAATCATCTAGTGCAACCTTCCTTGCCATGGGCAGGGACTTCTTTCACTAGATCAGATTGCTCCAAGCCCCATTCAACCTGACCTCAAACACCTCCAATAACCAGCTGGGTTAAGTGCTTCTTAGGACACCTTTAGCAGCACTTGCATGGTATGTTTCTTTCTCCTTCCATTTAAATTGCATGATACTTTCTGTAACTGCAGGCAACATATGTCACAGCCATTGTGTGGAGGCACAGATGTTAAAGGCAGAGTATCGACTTCTCCTTTCTTTTTATTTTTTCCAAAAGCCCTAGTGTGATTTTAAATTTAAATTTTCAAAGTTTATGATCCTCTTCCCCTCTAAGATACTCTCTTGATAAACATGAACAGGGAAGTATCGTATCTATGGCTGATGATGAAAGTCTTTGGCAGCCACTAAATTGCCTTTGTGTCACAAAGTAGATAAGGTGCAATTTCCAGTTTACAAAACTGGAAATTAACAATTATATATGTGTATATAATTGTTTATTATATTTAACATAATATATTTAATATAGTATAATTAACAATTATATATGTGTATATAATTATATATGTGTATATAATTGTATATATGACATATACAGTTATATATATATCCATAACTGCCTTCCTTACAAATCCAAACACCTTCCAGAATTTCATTAGGCAGCATTGTAAAACCTCTCTGATGCACCCTAGGTGAGGAATGCAGTAAAGAAACATGGAAAAAAGAGGCATGTCTCTTATGACAGATAATATGTCATAATAGCAGAAAGCAAAGGCAGGGACTGGGAGAGTGAAGAACTGCCCGTTTAGGAGAAAATCAGGTTTGAGGCCATCGAAGGAACTTGAAAGTGCACACGTCTGAGGGACCTGGTGAGATGTATCCATGGGTCCTGAGGGAACTGGTGGGTGAAGTTCCTAAGCCACTGTTCGTCATATTTGAGAAGTTCACACTGACTGGAAAAGGGGGAACATAACCCCCGTTTTTAAAAAGGGAAAAAGGAAGATCTAGGTAACTGCAGGCTGGTCAGACCCACCTCAGTGTCCAGCATGTCATGGAGCAGATCCTCCTAGAGACTATGCTAAGGCACAGGGACAATAAGGAGGTGATGGGTGACAGCCAACAGAGTGTCACTAAATGCAAATTGTGCCTGACAAATATGGTGATTTTACACAACAGGGATTCCTGAAGGCTGCTTTTCTGTGTTCTTTGTCACCAGGGTGCTAATAGCAATGCCCCATGTTTTCCTTAGTCTTCCTGTTGCTGCTGATGTACCTGCAGAAGCCTCTCTCGTTGCACTTCACAATTCTTGCCAGATTTGACTCCAGGTGGGCATTGGTTTTCCTTACCCCATATCTTCTTGCTTGTAGAAGACCATGATATTCCTCTTGGGTTACCTCTCCCTTCTTCTTTCTCCCAGAGCTTATTTTTAGATATTTAAGAATTATTAATTTGACTCATAAACCAAAGTCATTTTCTTCATTCTGCAAGGTCAGTTATGTCCCTCAAGGATTATGTAAAGCCGAATCAACTTGATGTTTAGTTCCAGCCTGACTCTTCTGTGGAGGAGCTGCATGGCTGGGGTTTAACCTGGAGATCTCTGTGACTTTTTGAAGTGTGTGGTGTTCTTAACCTATGGGATGCTTTTTGGATTGTGAGTTGGATTAGAGCAGTTGATGTTACCTAATGGTAACATCTGTGTTAAATTACGTACATTATAGCAGCTTAAACTGAAAGTTAATGGTTGGGGGGGAGGTTAATAGTATATACACTGTAAATTTAGCATACAAACTGGTCTGTGTCTAGGCTCATAAGCAATGCTACCGCTACTATCCATGGATTAAGATTGTGTAACCCATATATGTCCACTAGATGGAGATGTATTACACCGGTTCCTCCTCCTTCCTGTCGGTGGGGTAGCAGCGTGCGTTGGTGTGTCACCCTTTCTACTTTAAGAACCGCAGCTTCCCGTGCCTATTTGTGGCAGGTATATTTAGTGCAGTTCAGACCTTATATATGTCTGCAGCATATTTAGAAAGGGCTGTTTTGTCACTGTGCGCTGTTGCCAGTTTGCTTGCTGGCATGTGCAGGAGTGTATTGGCAGGATATCTTGTTGCATCCCAGTATGCATCAGCTGTGGATGATAAACTTCATTTGTCTAAGGCAAAAAGAAGGTCAGACCTTCTGCATTTGTGTTTTTCCTGGAGGAATCATCACGTGTTACTCCAGATCCTGCTCCTCTGTGACAGCCCAGAGCCTGGCCCCACGCTCCAGAGGTCAGCACTCAGGTATAGGTGGGGGATTGCTGGACAGTCGCATTCCCCTGCAGACTCCTCCCAGCTCCCTGCTGATGGGCAGAAGGGTCCAGTGGAGTCGATAGCATGTGGGTGAGACTCAACTCTGCTGATCTCAGAGCCCTTCCTTCCTGAACAAACATTTTCCATTCCGAAATAATCACCTCACTATATATAGAAAGCTCCTCCAAAGCAAAACCCATGTTCTTTGGGAAGGGATATTCCTCAAATTGTTTTCTTCCTTTTAAAAGCACCAACAGGCCCTTTGCCATCAGGCTTATATGTGCTTGTGAATGTTGCTGATCAAAAGCATGTGTTCACCTCACATGAAAATAATCTGGATTCCCGATGCAGCTTCTGTGCTCCCCACCCCCACTCCATGGGTCCTGAGACTGTCTGTAATCACAATCCACAGGATTTCGGAAACCACCTCCCCATCTCACTTCCTCCCAGCTGATTTTCAGGGGAATAGAAGGAGACTTGTTTGCTAGCAGGGAGGAAGTCCAGGCCTTGGTGAGCAGCTTTCTAAGAGGCACCTATGAGAATGGTGTGCTTCAGTCAGCATTATGTTTGCAGAGGCTCCTGCCAAATGAGGTCACCCTGGTGCAGAAACGTGGATGAAGAGCTTCCAGAAGAGCAGGATGGAAGAAGCCAGGGCAGGAAGTAGAGCCGTCAGTAGCACAGCGCTCAGCTCAGTCAACTCCCTGCTCTGGAAATGTTGATTTCAGTTTTGTCTTGGCTCACAGACTAAAATTTATTAGATGGTTTCATTGTCATCTTCCGATTTCTCATCATAAAAATCATTCTTTGGTTTGGCACAGTTTAGTTGTCTCTCTGGAAGGCGCCTGCTGGGGCAGGCAGCCTACACAGGGCAGTTCAGCCACTAGGTCTGGGTGCCTTCTGGGAATCACAAATCTCAGAGAACCTCAAGGAGAGACTCTTTTTCAAACCCTTTAACATCTGCTGAGCCAGCACATCTCTTGAGAAAGACCGTGAACACCAGAATACCAGCTTGGAGTGGGTCTTGGCAGGGACATCAAGGATCATTTGGTCCAACCTCTCTTGGAAAAGCATGATCTAGACAAGACAGCCCAGCACCATGTTCAGCCAAAGATGGACAACCTGGACTGCTCTGGACCTCTTAAGCCTTTTTCTTAGTTATTCTAGTGATTAGTTCCTCCTTCAGTTGAACTGTTGCTGTTTACTTTTAGTTCGTATGATGTCCATTCCACCCCAATGCTGTTGTTTGTTTGCTAGATTGAAAGACTATACACAGTGAAAAAAAAAAAAAAATCTTATAGACCCTTAGAAATCACTTATATTTTTAATTTTTCTGAAGCTCTCCATGTGGAAACTTGTTCTGCCAATGTTGCCTTCTTCTTCTGACTCTGACTGCTTTGAGTTTTCTACAGTCTTTATAAATATTGAACATTAAATTAGCATCACTAAAGCTGCAGTAATATAATTTCCCTATTGTTCTGTATGTTCTCTTTGGTCAGTCCATACTTCCATACAGATTATTAGTCAAGATACTAAACAAGCATTCATGATAGAAATATTAAAATTATTATTATTCCTTGTAGGAGGATTATCTACTTGGTAGGAATTATAAGATGTACAGATAGAGACTCAGAAACAAACATCTATACAGTAGTTCTCAGTGTTTAGTTTATAGTGACCCACAGGTTGAATATGATTCAGCTAGGGGCATGTTGTTGCAAAACCAATGTAACATCATATGAGATGGTATAAACAGGAATATGAGTGGCAGGATGCACGAAGTAACATTTCTAGCTCTGCTTTGCTGTGATAAGGCCCTTAGCCACAGTACTGTGACCAGTCTTAGGGCTCTTCAGAGAATGTAGACAAATCTGAGGAAGTCCAGAGGAGATGGCTGGAGGTTGAGAATATACAGGATGCAAAGATTAAATTCTCCGGGGCAGTTTAACTTGAAGAAAAGTGGGAAGATATGAGAACCACCTTGATTTGTAGAAGACAGTTGCAAAGAGAACAATCTATTTCCAGTGTTCGTGACACTGGATAGTACCAGATAGATAGTACAAGGAAGAATGGGTTTAAATAATAGCAAAGAAAAATTAGCAGTGAATTGATGAACTGGCAGGTTTATGAAGTTTTCATTACGGGAGGACCTGGAGAATTAGTTAGGTGCACATCTGCTGAGCATGACAGGGGCTCCTGTGTTCAGTGGAACTCTGTGAGGGATGGGAATAAAGCAGCTGACAGCCCTGGGTTTGTTTTTCCTACTGTTTAAAATCTGCCTCTGCTCTGCTGTTTAGGAAGTACCTGCAAAGAACATAGCTGCTATCTCACTTGTAGCCTTACCTTTCCATGTTCCTTGTTGTATCTGCCTACTTGTCTTCACTTTTGATTGTTTTCTCTTCTGGGCATGAATTGTTTTATTGCTGCACTTGAACTCTTAACCTTTAAATGCTGCTATAACTTAAAATAATACCAAATGAGCTTTTTGAGAAGTCCCATGCTGAGCTACCAAGACAGCTGCTGGTTGGGAATGCAAGGAACTGGCAAAATTAAGAACAAGTCCAGGCGTGGGACAGGTGAAATGCTGAGCAGTGGAACTCCCAGCCTGCAAGATCGATGGTGTAATGTAAGTAATGTGATGTAAGTTCAAGACAAGGAGGCAGCAAGGAGCAACCTTTTAAGCCCAACTGTTTCACAGGTTTTGCTGTGCTAGAGAATTCCTCTAAAAAAGGAGGCAAGGTGAATAATTGAGTGTTCAGGGCATTAGCACTGTACAAAAAAGAGCCCTGGAAAATAGGCTGTGGGGAGTCCTTACCAGGCTACTATGAGAAAGATGGGTAGCAAGGGGAAGTGGTGGCTCAGCATCCTTCCTTCAGGCATAATGTAGTGTGATGTTAAGACCACTGCTCAGTCCAGCTGCTTCCAACACTCTTGAGCTTAAGCACACTTCCAAGGTAAGGAGAATGCAAGAACTCAACTTGCTGTACCCTAACTGCCCACCACATGCAGCTCAGGGAGAGGACCTGGCATTAAAGGCTTCAGGCTGCTCATGAACAAACCCTGTAACACAGGAACATGCCTGTTGCAAGACCTTTATGTGACAGAAGCTTTGTGTCCATCCTGACAAGCAGGAGATGCAGAACTCTTCCACTGTAAGGCTCAAATCTAAATCAGGTTACCTTCAGCAGCATTTCCTTTGACCAGGTTTTGAGTACAGAGCTACAAAGCCTAGGGCCCAGCCCCATTTGCCACTAGGGACCAGCCCCATTGGTGAAATGTTTTTGCAACTTGTTTATATTTCATGGATTTCAAGGGCATACCAAATGGCAGAGGCGAACTTGGGATCTCACCCAAACGCCCTTACTCCTCTCTCAGGGAGAGCTGTGCTTCCTTCTCCCGCTCCCAGCCATGGGTGTTCCTAGCAGGTGCCTGCCTTCTTTTATTTTTAACCTCCATTCTGAATGCAGGAAGCCTCTGCTTGCTGTGAACATCCGGGAATCAGAGCCTAAGCACATCCCAGAAGGATTTCCTGTTTGGGACTTTTGAGCTAGGCTTCAGCCTGCAAGCAGCTTCGTGCTGCTGGGATACCTGCTAGTTGTTCCTATCCAGTTCAGGAACAGCCTGCCATTTACCAGGAAGGTGCTAAACTGACAGACCACTTCCACCTGCTATGGATGAGAACATGGACAGTCCAATCAGGGTGGGGATGTGCTTGACTCCAGGATCAGGGTCATTGTGGCAGAAGAGCAAAATGAGAGAGAGTACAACATCCCATTACAGTGCAGCTTTTGTGTTTAGCTCTAGGACAACACAAAGCATGCAGAGAGTGTGTTTTCTATGCTGCCTCCCAGCCATGCTCCAGTCACTACTGACTCCGTTTGCTCAGTTTCACTGGCTCCTACATTATTGCCATTTCTCAAGTTCACCATAGCACTGATGAATCCAGACTCACCTTCACAATGTGCCCCCTTCTCCATATTCTGGTCTTCATGTTATTAATTTCTATAGAAAGGCATGATACAGCAGTCCTGTCCCAACCTTTACTACTACCAGTAACCTTCTGCCCTGAATAGTTCAGTAGCAGATTTCTGCTCTTGTTTCTGTATCTTAGTTGCTCTTACAAGGTATAGGTTAACATACATTTTTCTATCAGTCCACATAGAGCTTCAAAGGTATTTGGATGTCAGAAAGACTGTTGAAGATCTCTCTGAAGGCCAAGCACATGATATGGATCTATTCACCCCTCTTTTGCCAAGGGAGTTCAAGAATATATAGTAAATTAGAATTTACTGGGATACCAAAAGGAATGTGCTAATTTCCATCCCTAAGTAGGGACAACACTTGTGTACAAATTGCAAGTCTAAGAGGAGGACCGTTTAATGACCTGGGGCAGGGTGGGGGGCTGAAGAGTGATAAACATAACAGATTACTGAAGAAAGAGGACTGAAGTGAATGTCCATGGAAAATGCAGATTGCTTGCAGTAGTATGAAGGATTCAAGGCAGATTTTAAAGAGAATTGATGATTTGAAAACATGACAATAACTGGCAAATGTGACCAAATGCAGCAGGTTTGCTACAGTGCACATTAGACAACTTCCTTTAGAAGTGATTTTTGAGGGGCCAGGAAAAAAGCTTGGTCAGTATCTGAATTGCAGTGCTACAGTGGCACATGAGAAATTATTTATTCAAATGGAGAAAAGATAAATTAATATGAACACTGTAAAATGTAGAAGACTGGGGAAAAAATGTAACAGAAACTCAAAAAGTTTGTGCTCGAACAGATGTGTGGTCTCGTGAGGGTCACGTTTGGAGCTTACCTGTTGAACTTCTTCCAGTGAAGATCTCAAAGGGAAAACATAATGCACTGAAAGTGCTGCTCAGTGACACAAAGTAAGGAGACATCGTGAGTATAGAGGGTGCCCAGAACATCATAAAAGCAAAAAGCTGTAATTAAGGAGTGGCATAACAGAAATGGAATGAAATTCAGATTCACTGTAGACAGCCCTTCTTGTTAAAAGGGGTGTCTGGAGATGCATAGTCCAACCTTTCATTTGAAGACAGACTGGCAATAACACTAGGTCAGATCAGCCTCTGTGGGTAGCTTTTTCCAGGGCTGCACAATTCTCCTGGTGAAAAACACTTCCCCAGATGTTCACTCTGAATCTCCCAGGCTCTGATTGTACCCATTGTTACTGTTCTATTGGTGCCATCATCTTTTTAACATGTCCTAAAGTAGCAGTAACATGCCATTAAGAAGTCCCTTAAGCTACTCATCACCAGCCTGAGCAAACCCAGCTTCTTCAGTGCCTCTTTATAAATGTTATGTGTGCCTGGCCTTTACCAATCTGCTACAGTTTTTCCATATATCTCATGAACAGGGGGAGCAGGAATGTACACAGGATTTCAGGGTGGCTTCACCACCTCCCAGCTTGAGAGGATAATTATTTCCCTTGATTTGCTGCTCACCCTTCTCCTGTGTAGTGCAGGAAGTTGTTTGCCTCATTTGCAGCAAGAGCAAACTATGGCTCCTGATTCCACCCCTACCTTCAGGTTCTTTTCATCAGGAGTGCAATTTAGTTGGTTCCCACCCTGTACCAGTTACAGGTTATTCTGCTTCAGGAACAGAACTTTGTACTTCTCCTCATTGAACTTCATGAGGTTTCTGCTAATCCAATTCTTTGAGTTTCTAGACATCTCTCTTGACCCAAGTTCTGCCATGCAGCATATTAGCCACTCCTCTGAGAGTGTCATCTGCAAACTTGCATTCTGTGTCACTGTACTGCACAACACTGGCTCACAGTTCAATGCTTGCTGTACTTTCCTGGCTTGCAGGCACCAATTCCATATTGAGTCACTGATCACTACCCTTTGAGCCCAGAGGTGCAGCCAGTTTTCACCTACTGTTCCTTCAGCCCATACATCCTCAGGTTATAAATTGGAAGGCTGGAAGGGACCTTTTAGTGGTCATCTAGTCCAAGCACCCACAACAAGCAGAGACATCTTGAACCAGATCAAATTGCTCTGAGCCACATCCAACCTGGCCTTGAACACTGCCAGGAATGGGGCAGCTGCAGCTTCTCTGGGCACCCTGTAACCCATCCTCACTGTAAAACAATTCTTCCTTGTATCTAGTCTGAATCTATTCTCCTTTAGTTTAAAACCATTGCCCCTTATCCTGTCGCTACAGAGCCTATTAAAAGGTCCTGCCCATCTTTCTTATAAGCCACCTTTAAGCATTGAAAGGTTGTAGTACATCTCCGCTGAGCCTCCTTATCTCCAGGCCAACCCCCCTGCCATGTCCCTCAGCCATTTCCCATCACACTGTGCTCCAGATCCTGCATCAACTCCTTTGCCCTTCTCTGGCCCCACTCCAGAACCTCAATGTCTCTCTTGTAGTGAGAGGCCCAGATCTGAATACAGGATTCGAGGTGCAGCCTCACCAGTGCCCAGTGCAGGGGCAATCACTGGCCTGGCCCTGCTGTCACACTGGTGCTGGTACAGGCCAGGATGCTGGTCACTTCTGGGGTGCCTAAGCACAAGCTGTTCATGTTCAGCTCTGTCAATCAGCACCCCAGCATAGGTCCTTTTCCATGAGCAGTTTTCCAGCTGCTCTTCCCCACTCCTGGAGCATTTCATGGGGTTGTTCAGGACCCAGCACTTTGCATTATTGAATTTCATACCACTGGCCTTGGCCCATTGATCCAGCCTGTCCACACTCTCTGTTTGAATTGGTTGTCACTGATGGAAGAACCTAGACATTTTCCTGAGGATGCACATTGAGCTGTGGTCTTTACAGCAGAAGATCTTAGCAATGGACTGTCATAGACAGTAGTCAGTGGCAGCTTCTCTACTAAGAAGGTAGAAAAAAAGAAGGTCCAGCAGTGATTATTGGCCTGGAGGCAGAGTGGCCCCCAACCCACACACCAGTACTTCTGGGACCTGGCCTGGCTGGAGCAGGGAAAAGCAGTTGGCCAGACTGAGCCAAGCAGAAGCCACTGGTGGAGCAGTCTCGACAGTCACTCACCAGAGTCTTGGTTTGACTCATCATAGACTAGTGAGACCCAACTACTTGCAGTGCAGGCACTACAGATGAGATAGTACCTTCCACATGGATATTAGATGGCCTAATGTGAGCCAAGGTGCCGGCTTGTTAGAGGTTACAGATACTTGGACTCTGGGCTCTCTGCATAAGAAGGAACAGAGCGCAGAGAATGGACTGCGCTCTGCTATCATGGCCCCAGTGCCCCCAGTATCACGCACAGCCTCCCTCCATCTCCTGCCAAGCCCTCTCCTTGCCCTGTCCCATCCCAACACTGCCCTGCCCTCGCTCCTGCTTATCCCTTACCATTTCTCCGGGCTCCAGGCGCCCGTTGCTTCCTCCCCATCCCTCTTTACCCCGGCCCCAGCCATTCTCCCCGACGCTGCTCCCTGGACCCTCCGTGTCCCGCCACGGGGTCCCACCGCCCCGGATCCCAATCCGGGGCCGCTCGGAGGCCGCGCTCCGCCGCCGCGCTCCGGTGGCGGGGCGGAGATGAGGGGAGCGGGGGGAGCGGGGGGCTGAGGGCGGCGCTGGGTCGGGTTTCAGCAGGAGCCTCCGCGCCGAGCCAGCGCCGACCCG
>JAOEHX010052251.1:0-21171 GCA_025448015.1 Bolborhynchus lineola
CGTAGGGAATTGTGTGTCTTAGACTTATTTTGAGTAGCTCAGAGGGGGGTTTATTGCGGGGGCCTTGCCCCCCCCCCCCCCAAAGAAGAGACATTCAAATAATCTGTAATCCAAGAACTGGGAATTAAAAATGTAAAATTAATGAGCTACTTCATGAAGTCACTAAGGTGTTGTGAGCAGGTTGCTCTGACTTACGTTGCTTCTGGGTAATTTGAGAGCAACTCCATCAACGAGGTCAAGGGACATGAGTGGGAAGCTATATCTGGGGAGCACACAGAAAGTTCTCCTTCCTGAGATGCTCCCTGAGGAGGAGCCTGGCACAGCCTGTTTGGGTGATAAAAGCAGGGTCATGCACAGATGGCTGGGAAAAAACTAATGGGAAAATAAACCCTAGAGGGGGGAAGTGCAAAGCAGTGGGGAGCCTGGCATGGGCAGCAGGCGGGATGCTGGTGCAGCAGGCGGGGTGCTGGTGCAGCAGGCGGGATGTTGGTGCAGCAGGCGGGATGCTGGTGCAGCAGGTGGGGTGCTGGTGCAGCAGGCGGGATGCTGGTGCAGCAGGTGGGGTGCTGGTGCAGCAGGCGGGGTGCTGGTGCAGCAGGCGGGATGTTGGTGCAGCAGGCGGGGTGCTGGTGCAGCAGGCAGGATGCTGGTGCAGCAGGCAGGATGCTGGTGCAGCAGGTGGGATGCTGGTGCAGCAGGTGGGATGGTGGTGCAGCAGGCGGGATGCTGGTGCAGCAGGTGGGATGCTGGTGCAGCAGCACTGTGGTGTTCCCAGCAGTGTTTGAGGAACAAGTGGCTGGGGTTTGCACTGGTGCCATTCCCAGCACTCTGCTGCCTGCCTGCTGCCAGCCCCATTCCCACCGAGCACCCATCCCCATCCCATGCCGCTTCTGCTGGCAGCCTCCATCATGATTCTTGGAGCCACAGATGCTGACTCTCTCCATGCCCTGTGGTGCCAGGGTACAATGGGCAGAGGCACCCCAGCTCTTGCCTCCCCTGGTTGTGAAACAGAGGATCTGCAGCTCCAGCGCTGTCATCGCCAGCAAAAGTCAAGTTTAGAGTAAAATAAAAAAAAAAAGAGTAAAAACAATACAAAAAAAATATAATTTTGCCCAATTGTTGGGTTTTGGGGATCTGTCAGTTTCCACCCCCCTTCTTCCCAAACCAAAGCATGTGAATGTGGTAAGGCAGGGATAGCGCAGCTCTGGAAATATCAAAGAAGTGACCAAAACCCCAGCTGTTACAGATGTGATGTTAGAACAGCATGTAACAAAGGTAATTTAAAAGGGAAAAAAAAGAAAAGCTGTTTTAAAAGCTTGACATTGTAATGTCAGAATTGCAGGCGGCAGTAACTGAATACAGCGGTAATTGGACATTGCAGCTTGTTTGTGACTCCTGGCTGGCCGTGGACGTTAGCATTCCCTTAATCCTCTGCCATCCAAGGGGGCTCTTCTCTCCTGCCCTGTGTGTCCTGCTTCCCGCGCTGCGTCCTGATGTGACAGAGCTTGGAGAGATGCCCAAGCGGCTCATTAGCAGTACTCATTTCCCTGTGTCCAAGATTAATGAGGTGCAGCCACTCCAGATGCCCATCTCAGGCCATGATGGAAATGTGAGTTCCAGGAATTGCTCTGGGAGGGGAGGGAAGGGACCAGGTCTGAGCCAGAGGGGTGGGCCTGGCAGGGGTAGGCAGGTATTTGTCCTGCCAGTCCACCTGGGAACTGGTAGCTGAGTGCATATGATATCCCAATGGGCAAAACATGAGCTCGCTGATGGTTTTGGATGGGGGGTTTCAGGCAGGTTCCCTGGCACAGATGGGGTCTGGTCCAAGGGAGCAGCAAGCCCAGTGGGGCTGGCAGGAGCTTGTAGGATGTTTATGCACCACCCCAGCCCTGTGCAGCTGCAACCACGTCAAGCACTCGTGGCCTCAGCAGCAGCAAAGAGGAGGAGGGATGTGACAGCAGAGCCCAGCAGCTTCCAGCATAAACCCCAGCCACCAGCCCGAGCATGCTCCAGGGTCTCCTTCCAGAGCTGACCCCAGTGCTTCCTCAGATTAGTCAGCAGAGCCCAGTATTGCAATTAAATACAGCCCTGGGCAGCACTGCAAAGCTATAAACCCATGCTTGCTTTCTCAAAGCATCCAATTTTGCCTGCACCTGGTGTAACTGCTTATTACTGCTGGGCAGCAACTCTGCTCTCCTCATGCAATGTGGATGGTATTCTTGGGCACTCGGGTGGGTGAACTCCCCAGGTCCTGCCTTTCCTGTGGGGAACAAGGTTATTTTGTAGGGGAGGGCTTCCCACTTCCCCCTCTGCCTTCATTACCCCTCTCCACTCTGCAAATCTCCCTCTGGAGAAGCGGGTGTTGCTGCCTCTAATTAAGGAGAAGGATTCATTACAGCTGGTCCACCACACCCATGCTATTACTGGGATTTTCCTGGAGGAAATTTCCCAAGTATTGATTCCTGCTGTAATGGGAAAGCAGCAGCTCATTGGCTTAGTTACAGCTGGTGGTCCTGGTGGGCATCCTGGTTCTCCCAAGCACCACATGCTCTGCAAAGGTGTTGCATCCCAAGGATGTTGCTTTATTCCTGCTGCATCCCTTGGTGCTCTTCACATTTATTTGGGGTGGTTCAAAAGGCAGTGCCAGTGCTTACCAAGTACTAGCAGCAAATAGGTCAGCATTGAAATGGCCAAATTACTTTTAAAAATGAGTACATTGTTTTGTGCAGAAAAACTCTGGAAAACTGATTTGGTGAGAGATGTTACACTGGTACTGACACGAGGCAGTGGGAGAAAGGCAGGCAGTGAGGAACTCAATTTGGCACAGAAGTGCCTGTGAAAAGGCTGTCCCTCTGACTGCTGCTTTCAGGTATCACTGGGAGTGTGAGCAGGCAGGTAACTTAATTAGCTGGCTGTTGGGAATCTAGTTCATTCTGTTTCTGTTTAATGCCTTTTATGATGGGGTGTTCGGGCACACCTGCAAAATTCAGATGCAGATAGGCAGCCTGTCCTCCTCCTTGCATATAAATTGGGTGTCTGAAGTTGGCCCCTTTCCTAGTTGTGCTTTCTTGGAATCATCTAGCCAGTCCTCTGAGCTAAAAATGCAGGAAGAGGGCACCAAAATAGAGCTATTTGGAGTTGAGGTCACTTCTATTTACTTGGGCAGGCTGGAGATCAGCCAAAAGCAAAAACAGAATGGAAGAAACGCCGATTGCAACCAAACTCACTTCCAGAGAAAGCTTTCCCTGTTGATCTAAACAGAATATATTTCTTCCTGTCCTAAATTCTTGCACGTCTTTACTACCAGCAGGATAAGGCAGGTTGCATAGGGTAAGCTCAGAGACATTGAAAGCTGTTGAAAAGCCAAAGCCACGTCTGGAGCATCCCACGGAGTTTCCTTCTTGCCTGCAACACTGATCTTTGCAGATATGCAATGAGTGGATGCTGGTGTCTCTTAGAGATCTGCCTGCATCCCAGTGGAGTGGGGCAGCTGCCAGCCCCATTGCTCCAGCAAGTCTTTGCTGTATTTTTGGCCAGACCTGGGCAGTTTCATGGTGCGCAGCTGTGGGAATGCCCCAATGTGGGAATGCAACACCCGGAGGACCCGCAGCCTGTCGAGGTGAGGGCCAGCTGAGACCTGAGCAGCTGAATGGCTCCAGTATTTCCCTCTGTGCAGGAGGGAAACCTGGAGAGGAAAGGGAAAAGGGAAGGCCCCAGGGAAATCCTGGTGCCTGGTTGCAGGTTCTGGGGGAGAGCACCTCCTTTGCCCTCTGTGATGGCTGAGGTATCGCCAGCTCCTTGCAGCCTTTCACTCAGTGAAATTCATTGAATTCATGGAATGTCCTTGTCTGAGCCTCCAGCCCTCTGCCAGCCTTCCCTGATAAGAGTCAATAGAAGCATTTTTTTGGGGAAAACATGCAGATGCATGCCGAGCCTGCTTGTGCAAGCTGTGTTTAATCAGGAGAGCGGGATGAGCCCAAGCTCCTTCCTACTAAGCTCTCAGGAGTCTCTTGTGCTGGCTGCTCCTTCTGCCTGTGGAGCCAAAGAGTGGGTTGCTGCAGCCCAAAGCTGGAGCTAGGACAGTGCAGGTGACAGCCACGGTCCTCTGCCAGGGAACCGGCTGTAGCATCCCTCCACAGCAGGCTGTTTGGGTCCCCAGGTGGGAGCTGTGAATGTGAGCAGGGTCTAGGAAGCAGTGTGGGGGAGAGTCAGGGATGATTGAAGGGCTGGGAGGGAAACTCGCAGGAAATGACAGAGTACATCAGTCGAGCTTGCCTATGTTATGACTAAATGGGGAGCGTGATACATCTGCAAATATTAGAAATGTGTAAACAGAGAGGAGGGAGAGTGATGGTTTATGGAATGATTGAAAGGAATGAACTTTTGGATGGGAAAATGTAGGTCAAGTATGAAGAAAAACTTGTAGGCAGTGAGATAAGTGGTTTCAGCAGTAAAACAACCTCCTCGGGAAATGCGAGGAAGCCCCATTGATGGAGATGTTCAGCGCAAAGCCAGATGAGGGCCTGGAAAATGGGCTGAGTTGGAGGCACTCAGTGTGTCCTGTGCGGTGCTTCCACCCACACCCTCTCCAGATTTCTTGTTAAGGCCCCCTTTAGGTATCAGAAAGCTTTAGGTGTTGGGTCCTTCTGTTTCCTCCTCACTGCCCCACTCTCCCCTTGCTTCTGACACTGTCCCTGAGGAGGCAGGTGGCGAGGACATGCATTGTGGTGACAGTTGTGGCATCTCTGGGACACAGGCTGTGCTTGTCCTTCCTGTTTCTCATCTCCCCTCTTCCTCTTTCTCAGTCCTGGGGCACTCATTTTGGGCAGATGCAGAACATGAAGCTCCCCTTCCTGGTTGTATCCTGACTCTCTGATTGCCGAGTTGGTCCCTTCTTTAAAGCTGTTCCAATTTGTCTAAGTAATTAACATCCATCAGGCCACAGAGTAAAAGCAGGACCACAGCTGAATTTCCCACATCGCAGCTGAAAGCCCTGACCACAGGGCTATTGACTGCTCTGAAATGCTTGCTCCATATATTGTGCCCTGGTCCCAATTAAACTTTTTGTGATGAAAGTTTCACCAAAACTAACATGCTTCCGTGAAAACTCTGGTTTTCATGATTTGGCATTTTCCAAGGAGAAAAAAAAGGAAATAAAATAACTTGCCAAGAATTTCCCAACCAGCTTTAATCCTGAGACGTTACCATCGTCCAAGCAAATGATGATAAGAATCTATGGAAAACATGGGGAAACAAAGAAGTAATGTTTTTAAAGCCTCCAGAAAATAAAAATGCAGCTGGAATGAGGAGCATGGGGTTTTCTCCAAGCACATTGAGGAGGAAAATTCATTCCCTTTGAATCACGGGGAGTCCTTTCTAGTTGGTTTCAAAGGAAGTTGTATGTGGTCATTAGCATGGCCTTGACTCTGTCACTAGTGCCTAGATATATTCATAGATGAGCTGGAAGTGCCATGGAGAGTGCTGCGCTTCCCAGAGGTGTCATGGGTTTCTTGCAGCCTGAGGAATTGCTCACCAGGAGCAACGGGAGATCTCCCTCCCTGTTAAAGCAAGCGAAGACAAACAATTTCCACCCGTGCCTGATGCTCAGGAGATAAGGGGGGATGTGGGAGATACGGCCTTAACCAAAGCCATCTGGGCTGTGCCCTGCCGGTTGCAATGGGCACGAACACACGGAGGGAGGAAGGGAAGAGCTGGTTGGTGCGTCTTGGTCAGCTGCAGATGGAAACCACTTTCTCTGCCCTGCTCATGAGTGGCTGTGGTGGTGGACCTGGCAGCCTGAGAGGCAGGGGTTGTATCACAGCCTTGCAGCTGCAGGTGAACCCCTGGGTTGCTTTTGCTTCTGGAAATGTTGCTCAGTGCAGCTCCGAACAGTAGAAAGGCAACTGGAGCACACACGGGCATCTGGACCACTGTTTGGTCCATCTGAGTTGTCAGCATATGCCTGTAAAATGAATGAATTCCCCCCAAGATCTGCCCATTTGAGACAAAACAAATGGCACAGAGAAAAATTCCAGATTTCCATGAATTGAGACTCTACCCCAGAGCCAGGTAGATAGGTGGGGAATGTGGGGAAGATGTTATTTGGTGGCAAAGAGGGATGAGGCTGCAGTGGCTGTGTATGCTGTATCCCAGCGGTGCCTGTCTGCTTCTGGCCGAGCAGGTTTTCCAGCAGGAAGAGACCTTTGGAAATTCCCAGTGAAGATCAGCTCGTAGTCTGTCTTGCTGTTCCGTGTCTCTTGCTCAGGGCTGATGGGGACAGAAGTGCTTTAGAGGAGGCATAAATGGTCCTTACCCTGCCCCAGGGGACTGGTGGGGTGCCTTGTGGTGGAGGAAGATGCTCTGGGATGGGCAATAAGTAGTGTTTGAGTTTTCCCATGTGATGGACCAAGCTCTTGGGCCACCAGCCTTGGCAGTCACCGTGGTGTGTTGCACTGCCTGCCTGTAGAGGGCATCTGCAAAAGCTTTACTTTTGTGGTGGATTTAGTCTGTGAGATGAGTGCCACACTCCCAGCACTTCAGTGGTTTATTCTGGTTGCTCAGTGAGTTCAGTAAGCAGCACTGATGTACTGAAAACACATTTAACCCCTTGTCTCTGCAATGCTTTGGCTGCCCAGCTGTCCGGGGAGGTAACATGTCCCTCTTGGTGACTTCCACTAGGCTGTCTACAAGGCCTGGTTGTGCTCCGAGTATTTCAACGTGACCCAACAACAGTGCCGACACCGGATCCCATGCAAGCAATACTGCCTGGAGGTGCAGACCAGGTGCCCGTTTGTGTTACCGGACAATGATGAGCTGATCTATGGAGGTTTGCCTGGCTTCATCTGTACAGGTAAGGAGATCCGGGGAGTAGGGCTAGGATCTTGCATGTCCAAGGGGTCTGGGAAAGATGGGGCAGGGCTGGGTGCTGACGAGTCCCATTGTGCTTGCAAGCCATGCACCAGATTTTGAAGGCTTTTGGGGGCAGAGTGGGATGAGGTACAGTGTGGTGGCACATGAGCAGTGCCTGACTGCCAAAAAGTGACTGTCTGGGGCTGAGATGTAAGTGGTTAATGGAGACACAGCAGCTGCCCAACAGCTTAGTGTGGGAAATGAAAGCCCAAACTCTAACTGAAACTTAAAGCAAGCATGTAAGGGAATGAAGGTAGTGGGATTAAAGCAGGGCTGGGACATCTAACTGCTACAAGCAGCATCTGGGGAGACCTGAACATGCCTCAGGGCTGTGGTCTCTGCTTGCCAATCTGTGCAGGCTCACAGCCTCATTGAGGGCCAGTCTCAGGAGTCTTTGGGTGTCCTCGTTGTCAGGTTCTGCCCATCCGTTAGTGCGTGGCTGGCAGGAACGGGGATTGGCTCTGTCCACAGCCCCATCCACAGTCTCTCACTGACTATTTCTCTTCCCCTGTTTCCTTCCCCCAGGGCTGCTGGAGAACCAGCTGCCTGACGAGGAGGCCAAGTGCTGCGAGGTGCAATGGGACTCCTGCGACCACCCCCCAGACAGCAACGACAACACATCCCCCAAATCCACAGCATCAGAGTCACTCCATTTCCACCGCCACGACCCCCACCTCCATCACCAGCGGCAGAACCACTACCACCTCTACCACCACCACCACCAGTACCACCAGCCCCACTCCCCATCCTTGCTGCCGGTCTCCGCAGGGTCTCGCTTCAGCAGCAGCAGGATCAGACTGTGCATGCTGGTCCTGATGCTTCTCCACACCATGGTGTCCTTCTCAAGCGTGCACAGCGGCGGCGGGGCGGCCAGCGGAGGGCTCAGCCTGGAGGCCCTGCCTGCCCTGGAGGAGAGCGTGGCACGGGACGAGTGACACGGAGGGGAAAGCCAACCTCCAAGAAGAACGCCAGATCTTTTTCCACGAAGGGGGGCACATGCTATTCCTCCAATGGGAGGCACGGGATTGGGGGTGACGCACACACACACACCCCTGCACATACCCCCAAGAGCTGCTCGCCGCGGGGCATCCCCGTGATGAAGAGTCTCTAATGCGCACAGGGCTGCGGGACTCGGCTTTGAGAAGGGTTCGGTCAGTAGCAGCCGGCGCAGGAAGGTACGGCACAGGGGTGGGGAAGCGGAGGGGAAGGGCTCCCGTTGGATGAGGTGTCCGTGCGGAACTGCCACGCATCTCCCAGCCACCTGCCGCGAGTGCCTTGGGCACCCACACCTTACCCGCCAGCGAGATGCCAAGGGTTTGACAGCTCAGCCCCTGTTTCTCTTCCTCCTTGGTCTATAAGTCCCCCCATAAGGGCCAGGCATGCAGGAGGCAGCACCTCTTGGCATACCCTTGGCCCCACTCCTGTCCCAGGGAAAAGCACCAACTCAAGGCAGAACCATCCTTGTGGGGTGCAGCATCCTCAGCATGGCATTCTCCTTGCTGATGGGATTTGGGGGACAGGAGTGGGATGATATTACATTACACTGTGGTACTACTCGGGGGTTTGTCTCATGTTCCCAACCTGCTCCTCCAGCGTTGCCTCTCCCACTCCTCTGTGCAAGGAGGTGGAGAGGCAGGGAGAAGGCACAGAGCAGGAGGACATCCCTGAGATTCCCACATCCCACTTTGCCAAGTGTCCTGATTATTTGGTTTAACTTTTTTTGCTTTCTTTCTTGCCTGGAGTGTCTGGTGTCTGAGAGGAGTTAGGGAGATGTGACTCCAACAGTGCACAGGCCAAGTGAGGGAATGGGTTTGTGCATGGTTACAGTTGGATGCAGGGCATTGGAACGCATCCTTCTATGCTTCCCAGCCACACATCATCAACTGGATGGCAAAAGAGCTGGAGTCTCCCACACAAAGAAGAGGCACTAATAAAGCCCAGCTGGGAAAGCGAGGTTTTGTGAATACTGCCTATCCATAGATTCCCCCCCAGACCAGAAGATTTCTAGGAGCCCAGCTGGACTTGGCTGGGCAAGGTGCTGGCTGGTGCAACCTCATTTTGCTTACTTATCTCTTTTTTTAACCTGAGCAAATGATTCAGCCCCGAGCAGAAATCAGATACTGCTTTCTTAGGGAATTCTGAAGTTCTCCACTCACCCACCAGGAGCTTTTCCCAGCATGAATACTGCAAAGTGGTTGCATGGGGAATGGTGCTGTGCCTCCAGGCCAGGCACCAGGGACAAAGTTCATTCTAGGGGCGTGCAAGGAGAGAGAGGAAGGTATGTTTTAGCATGAGATGTCCCAGTTGCAAAGTGGATGTGCCCCTGCTCATTGCTTACAAAGGACATGTGATGGTCCCTCTGTTTTTAGGCTCCTCTTGATGGGGAGTAGAGCTGCAGCCCTGCTGGGAGGCAGGGATGGAGAAGAGAAATGTCCTACTGCATCTCAAACTGATCCCAGATCCCTGTGAGGGTGCAAGAAATCACAGAGTTGAGGGCTGTTTTGTGGTTCCTGGTCTTTTGAGGTGGAGCAAAACCAAGCAGAGCCCCATGAGCAAAGCTACTTCCTGCTGGCTGGAAGACGGAAGTACTGGGCATTTCATGGGAAGGACAGGTTTCCTGACTTTTCCAGCCCATTTGCAGACCAAAGAGGCTCTGAGAAGCAGCTGAATGTTTGATTTCTGCTTTGACCTGAATCTCAGAGCTTTGGGGTGATGTTTACACGTTATCAGTTGTCTGTTACCAAAGTCCCACAGATACAAAGCCCCTTCACTGCCCCTTGGTTATCAGGCTGGGAGAGATGGTGTTCATGGGAGGTGCAGAGAGTGTTTCCTTAGCTCCTTGCTGTTGCTGCCCAAAGACGACAGGATGAGTCTCTAGTGTTGACTGTTCCTCACAGCATCTATATATTTTCAGTCTGTTTTACACCAATCTGAGAACATGGACATGCAACAGTTCAGCAAATAGGGATCTGACTCCTCCTTTTGCTCTGCTGCTAAGAAATGAGTTGTGTAGCTGCTTTGATGACTAGCAAAAGCATACAGCCAGACCAAGGGAGGGAGCACAGTCCTGTTCCTGCCTAGAGACAGCCGGATCCAGTTCGCTCTTAAGGAAATTAGATTTTTCATGTAGTGCCAAGAGTTAAGCTAATTCCAGGCGCCTCTCTCGGAGATAGGCTGCATCCAATCTTTGAGCGACTCATCTAGAGAGAGAAGAATAGCCCAGTGTGGTGCGTCAGCAAGTGGCCCTGAGTCACTGGCCCTATTCATTGTCTGCTGGTGTGACACTGAGCAGTGCCCAGCCTGCGTGCAGGCGGGCAGCCTGGTGTTCCATGGGCTCACTCTGCCGCACTCTGTGTATGTGGGCCCACAGCTAAGACTGTTCTCAAGGGGTCTGTGCCCTCCTGCTTGCTCCGAGGCTGTTCTGCATGCTGGTGAGCAGAGCCACAGACCAGGGTGTTGGTGTCAGTCCGGGCCTGGGGGACTTCTGGTAGCACTGAGGGTTTGTGATGAGTGATGTCCAGAGAATGGTGGGAGTGAGATCGAATTGCCCAGGTTATCACCAGGAACTAGGGTTTTGCTGGAATAATGTGGCAGCTGTGATAATCATATAGAATCACAGAATGGTTTGGGTTGGAAGGGACCTTCAAGAGCATCTTGTTTTAAGTAAGAGACACATTCTGCTAAATCCATTAGATAAATGTCTTCACCTTCCATAACTTCAGCTGGTGAGCTTCACCTCAGGAGGAAGGGAGCCAGCGTTACATCCCGCTGAACCTGAAAGCTGAGCCATTTCCAAACTGGGGCCTGTAGTGTGACTGCTGAGGAGGTGTAGCTCTGTCACCCTCATCAGTGAGGCTCCGCAGGGCAGCTCTGCCGCAGCCGGAGGAGTTCCACACATTTCCCAAGCTGCGGCTTCCCTGGAGGTGTTCACGTGAGGACGACGTGCAGGGTCCACGGGCAGGGGGAGCACACAGGATGTGGAGCCATGCTGGCAGGCGCAGATTGGGCTTTTACCTAGTGTGACTGGGAGGAAAGTGCTGAGTCTTCACAGACCAAGGCTTTTGGAAGGAGTTCTTTTATTTAGCAAGTCTGGGCTGCTGTCAATAAGTTTTGTGGTTTTAGGGCACCATATGCTGTATTCAACACTTTGCCAATCTCGTTAAATGAATCCAGACTCGGCTGTTCAGAGAACAGGACAGAGCAGCTGGAAGTGGTGTATGTCACAGTCCATCATTATAAGGCCCTCGGATAAAAATCTTCTCTTTGGTCTGACATTACAACCTTAATAATCCTCCATCCAGATTAGCTCTCTCTTTGCTATACAAGAGGAAAGTCCAGAAAGGACATGTTAACATCATCTCAGTTAACACCACTGACATTGCTTTTAGTATAGCAAAGAATGAATGTGCCTCAGATAAGGCAAGAGGGTTTCTCTGCCTGCTTGTGTAGGTGTGCTTCAGCTTGAGCTCCCCCTTTGCCCAGGAGCCCTTTGCAGAGCCATGCTCCTGCAGCCATCTTGGAAAACACCAGGTCTAAATGGATTTATCCTACCAGCAATTTAAAACCAAGGTGCTTTCTCCTTTTAATTCAATTATCTTATTTCTTCTCCCTAGGGAAGGCACTGTGCATTGGGATTAATGTGTAAAATTCAACCTTTCCTTCAGTGGATAAACTCTGCTTGGAGCAGAAGCCTGTTGGAAAGCAGTGATTCCTCTCTGCCATCTCTGGCAAGAAGCTTTCTCTGCCCTGAGGGGTGATGCTATCCCCACAGGTTCTGGGTGCAGGGACACTGCAGGCAGGGGTGCAGGAGGAAAAGTAGTTGGGTCCTGCCTGGCTGGAGCATTCGTCCTGGGTTTTGCACTTTAATGTCACTGCCAGTTGTACAAATTAATTAAAAATAACTGAAGAAAAATTGCAAAGAAAGGGCTTGCTTCCTCTGGTGAAGATTAATCATTACGTGAGCCTTTTTCTTATGAAAATACAGATCCATGGTAGCCCCAGGCAAAAGATTCCCAGGGAGAGCCCTCACCATTCGTGCTCTGAGTTAGGGAAATCGCTTTGAAAGCATCTGACAAGTAAAGCAGAACATGTTGAGTAACTTGGCAACACTCAGAAAACATCTTGAAATGGTTTTTGTTCAACACATTTTGCTTTGCTTCAATAGGAGATGTGAGGGCAGTTCATTCACTGCCACTCAGGACTGCAGGCGATGCTGGGAGACGATTTAAAAAAAAGCCAAAAGAAGATCCCTGATATCTGCTGCTTCTGGAGCAGGATCCTCCTCAGTGGTACGATGGAGCTTCCCATGGCCGAGCGAGCTCTGTGGGTCCTGGCCGGCCGGCACAGTCTCCCTGTGCCACGTTCACAGGGAGGTGGGTGATTTACAGTGCAGAGCAGGGCCTGATGAAGTCTCTGCCTGCAAAAAAGTCATGCAGCAGCTTGTGATGAATTATAATATTTACCTCCCTACCACCCCAGAAAGGAATGCTTATAGAAATGGGTAGAGACAAAATCAGGACAGAAACATGCTTGGCTTCTGCCAAATCCCTGTTAAAATCTATGCAATGTGGCAGACAATTTTGTTCATAGACTTTCCAAGTTGCCCCTATGGCTTCTCATACACAGGGGAATAAATCTCTTAAATTGCACTTGAAAGGTTAGGAAGTGTCTCATGTTTAGGCAGGACATTAGTAACTGTCTGCTCTAGCCCATCAAACCAAGTTAGCTCTTGAGCATCCTGGTGGGGTGACAGAGGTGCCTGCATTACGAACCCTGCAATCATCCCTTCTGCCCCCAAAGAAGCCTGTTCACAGCTCCTGGATCACAGCAGCTCAGGCTGGGGGTACACATGCCTGGACGTCATTCAGTTTTATTTCAGGAGTGGAATTCTTCAGCAGCTGATTTTGGGTGTTCTTGGTCCATATGGCTCTTCGGGTGACTGCCCCCATCCTGTGCCTTGCTGCTTGGGGAGGGATAGGGAGAGCCTGCTCTGCTTGTCCTGAGTGCCAGCCCCTGACTCCTGAAAATCAAGTGGTTTACACCATTCCTGCAGCTCCAGGTTCCATCTCAAACAACAAAGCCAACCCAGACCATGATCCCCATGGCTGAGTGGAGAAGAGCATCCTCCCAAAAACAAGTTTTCCAAGACCAGGGCTCCCTGCATGTGGGAGAGGCCACGGGCATCAGCTACACCAGGGCAGGTTCCAAAGGGACCTTCAGTTCTGGCCAACTGGGATGAAGGGAGCAAAGAAGATGCTGTGGCCGTATGCGAAGAATAAATCATTTTCAAATCAGGGTCGTAGAAAAGAAAATCATAAATAATTCCCTTTAAAAGTTATTGGGGTTTTATCAAAGCTCTCGGCCTCTGCTCACAGGATGGGGTGTTCATGGGCAGGAGATGGGCTGCACCCATGAACACCATTCCTCCGGCTTCCTTTCCTTCACTGCAGATCTAGCACTTTTGTTGGAAGCAAGGTCAGGCATGGTTTCCAGGCTCATTAGTGTTTTATGATGCTCTGTTTCCAGCCAGAAAGTCAACAGCTTTGCTTGTTGTAAACTGAAACTCAAAAGACGAAAAGATTAGGTTTGGCTTATGAAATTTGGGGTTGGTTTTACCATTTTTAAATGTATTTGGGAACTGTGCGTGCTTGAGTTGCAAAACAAAAAGATGTTTCAAGCCAGGCAGTTGTTGGTTTGGTTGGGTTTTTTTAATTCTGAAACTTGTCAAAACAAGCTATATTGATAATTATGACCTTTTTTTTTCCCCAAATTGAGAAATGTATCAAGAGCAGCCCTTTCCCACAAAACCTTTCATTTTCAAAAAGAAGTGAAAAAAAAAAATCAATCACACTTCTTCTGCTCTCACAGTTGGAACTGGTGGCAGTGGATCCAGAGAGAATAGCAATTTGTAAAGAATTCCAACCCGTTTGACTATCATCGGAGTATCATCCAGCCAATTTCTTGGGGCCAGTAGGCTGAGTGGTTCCATGGAAAAAGCAGGCTGGAGAACTCCTGTTCTTACCAGGGTGGTTTCAGTCCAGGATTACACACCTCAGGAGCTGTATGGGCACATTCCTCCCAGAGAATCATTGCTGAGATGCTGCTACCCAGGAGGAAGCATCCTCTCTTCTCTAGGAGCTCAGCAAGTGGTAGGAGCCCCCAGCCATCCCTCTAACCAACCTCTATTTTCTTTCCCAAACCCAAATGAATGCAGAAAGAATCTTCTAGCCTCCAATACATTAGGACATCACAGTTCCGGGATGCCTTCAGACCTGGTGATGCTCCCGTGTGCTCGTTGGAGTTTAAATTTGGAAGACACTCAACGGGCCAGAATGGCGCGAAGGAGTAAATGCCGGGGTTCAACAAGAACCCACGTGAGGGAGAGTTCTGAAGCGACCCCCAAAGAAAGCGGCCTTGCCCTCTTGCCCTGCTCCAAGCGCGGGAGATGCTGCTCCTGGGAGCCGTGGCGAGGTCTCTCTGCCCCTCTGCCACGGGGGGGACCTCAGTGGGGACCAGAGCCCCCCCACCCCCACCGGGACAGCATTGCCTGTAGGGACCAGGCTGCTCGTGACCGAACCCTTCTCAAGTGCTTGTGACATGTCGGTGGTTACAGAGCTCAGACCTACAAAACAAACAAGGTCCTTTTAGAGAACGTGGTGGCGAGGTGAAAACAAAACAAAAAACAAACCATACTGCTGAAGTCAAAATGTTCTTTCTAATCCCCCTGCCCGGTTTCTCTTTCTTTCCAGCTTTCTTCCTCTGCCTCCCAGACCCTCCCTCTCTGTTCCCACCCCCCTTCTGTTTCTCTTTCTCCCCTCTGTCATAAGAAAGTGACTGTGTCCTCGAGGGGACAGTTTTCTTATGCCATTTTATACACTGTGCTTCATGTTTAGAACTTTTTTGCACTAGTTCCTATTACATTTCTTTTCCAAAATGGTTTGACAAAAAAACAAAAAAAAAACCCAAACAAAAACACAAAACCCATGCTATAATTCAGTTGTATTAAAAATATTATCCTACTACTCTCTGTGTTCAATAGTCTCTGTACCTGTAATGCTTTCAGTTCTGTTGTATTTTGGGGCAGAGGTTTTCTCCGCTCCTTGTTTAACCCAGTAAAGAAATAAAATGTTAAGACTTGATGATAACTTCCTCCTCCCTTTCTCTGTGGTTGAACTGGGGTTGTGCAGGTTCCAGTGTGGTGCTCACTGGCTGGGGTGATGTGGTCGCTTGGCTCAGCTCGGGTGCCAGCTCCCCACCAGAACCTGCCCTTCAAAACTGCTCGCTCTGTCTGTTCCTACGGGTGTTTTTTGCCTGCGAAATCCAATCTCAAATGGAGGACAGAAGAGGCAGAATGGAGGGACAATAACCCTGCCTTACTGAATCTGATTTCGTAACCTTTCTTTATATTCTTTTGTTTCTTGCCTTCACATTTCTTGCCATGGGGCTCACCTCAGAACAATAGGGGCAAAGACTGTCACCAAGAGATTCATCAGAGAATAATGACTAAACCAGGGTATCCAAATTTTGCCCAGATGAAGTCCACACCCACATATAATCTGGAATTAATTCATCTGGACAACAGATCTCGGCATGCAACAGAGCTAGGACACTCCGCTCCAAATTGAATGCTGCATGCCAGGCTGCAAAAGGCCATGTAATAAAACTCCAGAGTTATACTTTGGCCATCCTACCCCGAGCTGAAAACTCACAGTTTGGAAAGAAGACGAAAAGAAAGCACAAAAAAAGGGATGAAATTGGACAGAGATAGAAGTCATTTCTTTAAAGAGCAGATTGGTGCAGAAGGGAAATGGGAGGGGAGGCACTGGCTCTGCTGCAAACCCAGGAGAGTGGTGGGTGCAGGAGGGGAGAGCACGGCTGGGGAGTGGGTGCCTGGTGTGTAACTGCATGAGGGGCTGGGTGAGGAGATGATGAGTGGGATGTATCACCACTAGAACTGAGGAAGCGTCTCCTGGCCTCCCATGAGGATCTTTGTTCCCCTCTGCCCAAAGAGGATCAAATCATCTCAGCAGCAGACAAGTTTCCTTCATGGCTCAGACAGGGAGAATATATATGTGTGTGTGTATATGTGTGTGTGTGTATATATATATGTGTGTTTGTGTGTGTATAAAATGTTCCCCAGAGTTCCTCAAACTGAGGAGGTGGTCCAGGAATGAGAGGCTGTACCAGAAAGGTTGTCTTGAAGTATGGAGCTGAAGGTGAGCACAGGGCTCCTGCTGCTGCGCCATCCCCCTTCCTCTCCCTTCACCCACAGGGACACCTTTAGCTCTTCTCTTTACCCCCAATATCTGTATTCAGCCTTTCAGCTGCAAAATCCAAAGTATTCCAGGGCTGCCTGTCACTGCCGGCAGCCTGCGCACCTGGACACAGGCGTATATGAATTTCTTCCCTGGCCGCTAATGCCAGCAGATGGATTGGTACCCACTTTTCATTTCCATGATGCTTTGGTCTGGTTATCCATTAGCTGGGTAGAAGATGGCATCACATCTCTCAGAGGAGCCATTTCACAGATACAACAGTCTGGTTGCCTTTTTGCCCACAAAACCCAGAGATTCAGGATGCCAAAACAGGCAGTTGAGGGGGGACATAGTGCTACTCCCAGTTTGGGCAACTAGATACCAACATTATCCAGACCTTTTTTAACTAAAACCATGCTTTAAGTTATTTTAAGTCATCTTGCATCTACATTGCAAAGCCCCCAACAGCAATAACTGAATTTTCCCCATATTTCTCAGGGAATCTTCACAGCTTTGATAGGAAAGCAAGAGGACAGAGCAGGTGCTGTACATTGTTGGTGAAAATCAATGACAGTGGGCTTTTTTGTTCTAAAATCCATTTGTCCTGGTGTTTTCCAGCCTGGTGTTTTCCAGCTCAGTGTTTTGATTTTCAGGGAGTACCATGTTCTGGTACTGCCAAACTGAACAAATGAAGCAAAGCCAAGATGGTTTCCAGGACAAAACATGAACATGAACTGTAATGTAGAAGCATGATGTCCAGCTAACAGAAATTAGGGGAGTGTTATCTGCATAGAGGGAGCCATGTTTAGCCCCACAGACAAACAGAAAGGCACACAGCAGAGGCCATCTCCAGAATAGTACTCAGGTGTCTCAGGTTAGCACATTGCTGCAGGCAATTGAATCCAACACAGCCATTTCCCAAGGTCTGCACCACCCCATCCCACTTCCTTTAAATGTACTTTCAGTAGTGGTTGTTCATGGGTGCGTTCTGAACTGCCCAAATTTGAGCAGCTCCGGGCCTCAGCTGAATTCTAGAAACTACATATTAGAGTCCTGCAAGAGTCTTGAGCTGTTAAATACTCTCAGAATACAGCGCCAAGCTTCTCAGGGAACGTGTTTGGGTTTGCTTTGTCCTTTGGGAGCACTGCTGGTAGGACAGGTCCCAGCAAGCCCTGTGTCATTGCTCATTCCTAACAATCTCCTGCTGCAGAAATGAGACAGCACTTGCTGACATCTCTGCCACACTGGGTATGTGGTAGCTGCTTAATGTGAAGCCTTTCAAAATAGATCTACTGTTAGAGATTAAAAATTTGAGTTCCTGGCTTGGCATAGGTAACACAGCCAAAGGAGTGAGAGCTGAAGATGCTTGCTGAGCCCACATGAAATAACACTGTGATGTGGCTGGGATCAGGCGTGGAATGTGCTGTGGAAGAGGTTTAAGAAAGCCCTGTGAAAGCAGGGCAAGCATATGGCAACGCTGCTCCTGAAATATCCATACATCAGCGTGCATTAATGGGATTTCTGAGTCAAATGCCAGGGATTTGCTGGTATATCTTTATGTAACAGCTCTGGGTTGATGTTCAACAGTTGAACTGGTACAGCGGCATTTTCAGACCCTGGTATCCACTGTCCTGTGGCAGAGTGCTGTGCTGCATGCTTGAGATGCTATTTGTTCTTGAAAATTCCTTTTGCTGCCCCTGTGTCTTGTCACCAGAGACACACATCCCTCACCCATGCTTGTCAGGCTTCTCATGATTTCACAGTCCCCAGGCATCCCTGTCCTCGGCCACTGCCTTTCCAAGAGGAGAGGCACTATGAGCATGCGCCATCACCCCACCTCCCAGATGCCCTGGAAAAGGTATGTGTTTGGGCTTGGCTACCATCTAAAAGACCTCAAGATCTATGGCACTGAAGAAGGGAACAAGAAGGCGCACACCTGCCCAGTATGGGGAGCTTGCAATGAGCATTGGGCAAAGCACAGGGAAGGGTCTCAGAGACCGCAAGGTGCTTGAATTGGTGCAGCAGCTGAAAAGCCTCCCAGGAACATGCCAGTTCCCAGGGATTTCATTAGCAGGGATTTGAAGTTGATGTGAGTTAAGCAGATATACATTTTTATGCCTATAGGCCTGCAGACATCAAAGCTGGAAGGCAGCATGGAATGAGAGAAATTTCTCAGCTGTAAATTTGCCTTTTGGCTCCATAAAAGCTGAAATGGGCAGTGTAAAAAATATTACTGCTAGAAAGAGCATGGAAAATGCTGCACCCCTGAGAAAACAACACAAAGTGCTGCAGACCTAAATGAAACTCCAGGCTTGGAAATGCTTTGAGGTACAAGCTGGGACTCCTCAGGCACTGAAATCACGGGTGGGGTTGGGATTTCTAATACCATCTCTTCTGGATGTGAGCTAGGAATTCCCTTTGTTCCTGTATTTATTTATACAGCTTAAAAGATGACATACAAGGTTCTGCATCCTGGTTTATCAAAAAAGAAAAAGGCATCATTCTTTAAGCATGTGCTCTAGAAAGCACGCAAACTGTGTGATTGCATTTCTGAGCAGTTTCAGAGCTCCAGGAGTTTCTCTGTCTTCCCTGGGCAGAGGAGGACTCGAGACTTACGAAAATTGGGCAACTTTTTTACCATAAATCTAAAAATGTGCTTGAGGGCCTTGTTTTTCACAGCAGCATTTGAGCATGGAAGACTGAAGAAAGCCCGTGTTTTGTCATCCGTTCAGCTCCTCACCATAAGGATGCAGTTTCAGGCAGTACACGAAGCCCAAGGATGTTTCTAAGCCTTTCAAAGTCCATATGTTCTGGGTACATTCATACAGAAACGCCCCAGTGTTGGTGAGGAGTTCTTTATATGTGATCGAACAGTATTATTTTGTTGGATTTTGTGACTGGGAAGTTACTGTGATACCACCTCAGGAAACTGATGAAAATCTTGTAGCTCAGAGCTGAAGAAACTATGACTGACCGTCATTTTCCCCATTTTTTTTTTTTTTTTTTTTTTGCCTGGAGGGCTCCTTTGATCTCTTCTTTTTGTCTAAGATTTGTGTTAAGTAGGATCTTACAATTCTTTTTTCAGCAGGAGCCCCCTTGCCATAGCAGAGCAGGAGTTGCCTGGGTGAGCTGCTGGAGGTGGGATTTTATGGGTTTATGCATTAAAGGCTGTGATCCAGCTGGGTTTTACTGTGTGACTTCTTTTTCTCTTTTTCCTAGTCTCTCCTTTACCCACTTTGGATCATGGCTTTGACACTGTACAAGGGTCTGTGTAATTCTGTTAGATCTAGTTTAGTAACTGAGGAAGACCAAGGTCATACTGATGTGTTTCTTCCACTGAAAACATCAGTGTCTTTATTAATTCAGCTTTAATTGTACTGAAGTCAAACCCCTTGACAGGAAAGGGCTGAGAAGGGGTTTTTCTGCCTTCATGTGAAAGAAGTGAAAGTTCTTTGTATTTCTTTCACCTGAATCTATACAAATATACAGAGATAAATATACAAAGATGTGTATTTCAAGGCAGAGTCAGGCACAGAAGGCAAAGGTGTGCTGGTGCCGTATGGGACTTGGATAATCATCCACTCTCATGAGCTTCCCTGAGCTTATCCAGACCCTGTAAGTAAACCCACATCAGGTGAACCAGTAGGTCCCAGTGTTCTGAAAAGAGTTTCAAAAGCCTAAGAGTGAAGCCCTGGGAGTGGGCGGCCTTGGCCATTGTGTCCCCTTCTGCAGGAGGGCAGATGTCCTGCTACAAAGAAGATTTGGTGGTGGACAGCAGGAAAGTGCAGGTCCCATCCTGGAGGACTTCTCTTTCAATAGTGGCAGGAGAGACTCGGTGAAGTTAGGCTGAATGTTGTGGGCTGAGATTGGGAAGGGCTGAACACAATGCTCCTGTTGCCCTAATGAGAAAATAGATCTGGAATGTGGGATATGCTTACCATTATTTCCAGTCCAAGTGTATTATCCAGGAAGAAGCCTGCTGTTGTTTATTCCCTGTCAAGCCCCCTGCTTTCCTTGGGCCACAAGGAGTCTTTCTCCTTGCAGCTCTGTTCAAGTCATGACGTCTCAGATCAGTGTCCTGTTTCTGTCCTCCTCCACAAACATCTCATCCCCGTTACAAACTCAGTTGTACATTCAGAAAACTTGCTTCTGGTGTGAGTAATTGAGAGTCTTCTGCTGGTGCAGCTGAGGGTTCTCAGGAGATTATGGAGGTGAATTGGTGCTGTGTTAGGAGAGCAACACAGACTTGGCATGTCCAGAATGCCAAGTGTGTTCATCTCGTGCTCTCCAACACTGATCCATCCCTTGCACTGCCTTTCAGACATCTTCCTCTAAGGAAAAGGTTGCAGAATTTGGTTTTCCTTTGAAGAGAGAGATGTTAAGTATAAGCGAAGGTCACAGACCTGATATATCATGGGGATGTCAAGTTACATCAAACTTCCTCTTCTTAACGAGGAAATGTCAAAACAAGTGCTCTGAACCACATCACAGAAACTGCTGCATCAATGCCACATTAGGGAGAGGTTATCTTTGTATTACCTGTGGCATGTCACATCTTTTACACCCTGATTTCCTTTTCTCTTCCTTCCTCTTAATGTTTTTAACATAAAATTTGTCCTATGGATGTGATTATTAGAATTATATCCTCTGTCTCTTCTAGGCTTCCTAGCTACCCTTCACACTTCATCTGTCATGTTTTCCAGGGCTTGCTCTAGCAAGTTTTCACACTCTTCTTCCTCCAGTCTTCCATGGTTTCTTCCCACCTCCATCCTCTCTACCATTCAGCCTTTTTGCCTGTGACTTATCTTTGCTCCAAAACTCATTGGCGTTGCCCCACAGTTTCGTTACGCAGGGATCATTCTACCCCAGTTTTGTTCCTTGCAAAATCAGTTGGTACTCAGTCTTTCCCAAATCCGCCTCTCCATCACTTGGTGCTAAGCCCAGGTTAGCCACCAGCCTACAGTAAAGCTCCAGGTATGCTGCAACCAGCTTGGAGCAAAGTCTTGCT
>JAOEHX010052252.1:0-11106 GCA_025448015.1 Bolborhynchus lineola
TCTGCATCCTGGGCATGACGTGCTGTGGTATGGAATACCTCTTTGGTCAGTTTGAATCAGGTGCCCTGTCTCTGCTTTCTCCCGGCTTCCCCTCCTCTCTGGCAGAGCATGAGGCTCCGGAAGTCCTTGTCCAGACCAAACATCACTAAGCCATAACTAAAAACATTGGTGTTATCAGTGCTGTTCTCAGACCAAAAGTCAAAAACCACAGCACTGCACCAGCTACTGAGATGGAGAAAAATGACTGCTACTGCTGAACCCATGACAGTTCCATAAGCAGTCTAGTATTACGTTGAATTGTTCAGTCTTTGTGTGTGTCCTTTTTAGAAGACCACGTGGCTCTGTTTTGAAAACTCTGGTTGCAAAATGACTGTCCTCTTAATTTTTGATTCTCAAGAATATAGGTAGTATTTTAATCATCTTTCTGACCCATATTATCAGAATCCTGCGTGGTCTGGTGTACTGCTTTCCATTTTGTACATGTTGGGTAGCCGTTGTGAGAATCCCTTTCATATTCAGCTTTTTGGTGAATACTTTACTTTCCATTGATTTGTGAATTATTGGAAAGGTTGAGTATCTTAAACTTCTTACCTGATACAGTGCTCAGTGTTATCAGTTAATGTTATCAGTTAAACTTGTTATGCAATATGGGGGGGGAAATCCTAGGTTTATGTGAAAAATGTGTTAACTGGAGGATAAATTGTATTTCAGAGGCAAACGTTTTCAGCTGTATTCTTAGTACTTGGTTTTCTTTAACCTTTGTATCTTAGTTCTACTTCAGACTACTTATATGCTTTAATCAAATATGGTGAAAGGCATGCTTGGCTAGGTATTTTAAACCAATTCTTTATGTCCTGGTACAGGAAGTCCTGTTTCTGCTGTTTTTAAAGTGCATTTTTGAAAGTGGTTTTTAATACTACCTTTTTCCTTTTCTCTGATAAAACATGCACACTGAATGTACATGATGGTAATTCAGTATTAAATTCAAGGGGTTTTGCAGGTTGAAAGTGGGACTTCAGTCACTTAGATATTCTGAAATGAGAATGGTTAGCTTTTGTGCTGCTTCACTACAGAAAAACATGTTATAATCTAAGTATACTTCACTAGAGAAAGCACCATTTGATGACACTTCAGGAATTCCATGCTCATTCATATGTCTGAGCCATAAAATTTTCCCGATGAAGTAGGAATTTCAACTTCTTAACTTTTTATTTCTATTCAGAGTCGTATTTGGGATTAGAAACAAAAAAGAGCAACCACTGCCCCTGACAGTTACACTGACTTTTTCATTTACAAAGGAATTGCTTTTTAAAAATAGCTCTGACCACAAGTAGAAAAGGTAAATAGTGTTGCTAGGGTCGTGGTTGAGGCATTTAGAAGACACGTGGGCTACATAGTAAGACTAACTGTAAAAAAAAAAAAAAAAAGAAAGTGTGCAGGTAACAGAAACCCAGTGTACTGTCTGAAAGCATAAAATCTTAAATCCAATGACTTATTTTGAACAGCTTCTGACTGAAGTCGCACCTGTTCCTTGTCAGAAAACATTGGAGTCACTGAACAATGAGGAAATTATGACGTCATTTGACTATGTGGGTATGAAAAAAGTTGTAGTTCTAGCTGCTTTGTTCTTTCTTGTAACAGTTACTTCTTTTGTGACTTCTTTTTTGCTCAAAGAAGGATTTTCAACCTTGTTGCTTGGCTATCCCTGGATTTTGTTGTTCGATGAATGTTTGATCTGATAAAGAAATAGACCCTTCTACCATTGCTTTCGTGTTTTCAACATTAGCTAAAATGATGCCACAACTTGGAATGGTAAGGAGAAGAAACTTGGAATCAATTAATGCAAGCAGCCTATAGAGATGCCCCAGTGTGGTTATTTAAAAAAAAAAAACAATCAAAATACCTTATAGAAATGCAGTTTTTAATCAAATTATATGTTTTTTTTTTCAGTTTCTAGACTTTTGAAAAATAATTTTGTCCTCTTAAAATAGTGCAAACTGTTAAAAAATACAGTTGTTAGTGTTCAAAGACTATTAAAACCCCCTTGAAATAACATGGCAGTCACATTTTTACAGTAATACTAGGTTGTTAATTACCTGATCTATCCAAATTCTGAGATTATAGTTAAAATGGCTCCGAGTAGGAGGTGATAATGATGTGCTGCCTGTTTTACAACACATTATATGCAGTACACATTAATTCCGTATTTTAAAAGAAAATTTTCCATTGTAACAAAAAAGCTCTCATTTTAAAGAGCAAAATCTTTTTTAGTAAAGCTAACCTTATTCAATATGTCTATAATATATAGCACTGTATCTGGCAATGAGAAGAATCACAGATGTATGCTTAAGAAGATGTGTTCTATTAAAAAAAAAAAAAAGTAAAATTGTGGTAAGAAGCATCACTTCAAATTTAACTAAGATGTCAAAGTCTTAAATACTGGTTTGATAAAAATAGTGAAAATTATATTTTGTTTCCTTATCTTATGTTTACAGCATAGTTCTCAGCTACACTTGGACATTGGTTTGTGTAGGTACTGGAAATAACCACAGTATGGCCATTTCTCACATGACTGCCCAACAGTGAACCCTATGGTGCCCACCTTAACTTGGAACCATAAGAAAGAAAAAACTGTATTTGTCAGGCAAGATGTGACTATTCCATTTCTGCTATTTTTGTAAAAATGAAGTCCATGCACAAACCTATTTTCTTTACTTAAGAGCTGCTTGAGTTTTGCAGTTGTTGCTTGAGCTTTTTCTTTCCTTGAGGAACTCAAAATGTGTGTTTTTGAAAAGTTTGTAGGAGAGGGACAAAAACTCCCAGGCTTAGAGCTTGATATTCCCTTACTATCCATCCATTTAACAAGATCCAGTAGCATTGATCTTGTAAGTCCTAAGTCAAATTTCTCGAGTAATACAAGAATCTTTTTTCTCTTATGTAGCCTCACCACCACTGTCCAGTGTGTTAAGTAAAAGGACTTATTTTGGGGTTTGTTTTTTTTTTTTTTTTTTGGTAGCTTAGGCGTTTATCAGAGGAGTTCTGGTACTTTTGGGAACCTGAGTCTCAGATTTTCAATGGAGAACTGAATGTGTGGTACCTAAATGTTTTAGAAGATTTCAAATTTATCTTATTAGATGAGCAGTAAAGATAATATCTTAATCTAGGAAGAGATAAAATTCTGTGGAAATGACTAAAAGTTAGGCTTTATAGCTGTCATGGTGAATATTTCAGTTTTAGGATAATAGAAGGAGTTGCCAGTGTTGTATCTGTCATTTTAAAGCGTTAAGTAACGCTTAAACTACAGAGGATGTTAAATTTTCTCTTTCCAGGTATTTTCTGGCACTTGGGAATTGCCAAATGATTCTTCTTAATTTTCTTGCTTAAATGGCCAAGAGGGTGGACTTTAGCAGGAGGGAGTTGACTCTAGCTGCATCTGGGTGCCTTGGTCTTTTTCAAAGTTTATTATTTGAGGTAATCAAAATGGATTTTTTTTTTTTTTTAAAGAAAGGTCAGTATTCCTTTGACATTCTGCAGGAAAAGGTTTTAAAAAAAGCTAGAAAGTAGTTTCTATTGATATATCTTCAGAGGTTGCTGCTTATTGACTGTAGTCACTGGAAGTAAGGCCGGCAAAGACTTTGAGATTGAGTCCCTTAATTAGTTAAATACATAGCTCTAGAGCTAGATCTTATAGTTTATTGTCAAACTGGTATTTGTATTGGGTGTGACATTGACATAGTTACTTTAAGCCTAACAGTGTTTCTCTGAGTCCCTTTCAACTGGCAAAATTTTCTATAAGGAAGGTGTAAGAGTGTTGTGGTTAATTTAGTCGTTAATTTTATGCTTTCAAGTATCTGACTGTATAGAACTGAGTAAAAAAGATATGTTATGCAGTAAGGTACATACCAATGTCCAGGTAGTGCTAAATATCTATGAGAGACTTCAGTGTTGCCATATTTTCATATTTCCTTTTGTTTATATAATCTGCACATTCTCTACGAGCATAGCTCTAAAACAACAATTTTTTTTTTTTTTGGAATTATAGACATATCTAAAATTCATTATGCAGTAACCATATTCCCAAGGATGACTAATATGCTTGGAGGATTCTGCATAATGAGTGCTTTGCATTTTATAGATTTGATCCTAAGAGAGAGAAAGATGCTTGCACAATTTCCTGAGCACCTTAATGCATCAGCAGAGAAACTAGCAGTTACAATCCTGGTGTCTTTTAACATCATGTGTTCTACAGGATAGTCACGTGTACGTGCTTAAGTAACATCATTCTTCAGGATGTTGTCAGAGGACTGGGCAGAATGTAAATTACTAGCAGTAAAATATATATACAGTGACCATTGTTTTGCTTATGTGATAAATCACCTTTCTTTCAAGAAACGCTTGATAATTGTGTGTTTGCCCAAGAACACTATTTAGTCCCTCATATACACTGGGAGGAGGATCCATGGGAGGAGAGATAAAAACATTTTATATGAATTAGGGGCGCGTGATAAGAGGGTGTACTCCTCACACCTTGAAGGGATACAGCAGATAATTTGAGAAGGCCCTTCTGGCATTTGAACCTCAGGTTTTAGGATCTTCTGCTTTTTCTCCATTCAAAATGCTTAATAAGCTTTGAATTAATCTTCAAGATTTCTGTCATTCCTTTTTAAATGGTGTGAGATTTCTTTGTTTTGTTTTTGTAAGTTAGCTAGTTTGATTTGTTTTAAGAAAGCATGTGCAGTCATAATTGAGAGATATTAAGCTTAGTGTCAATTAAACCAATTGATGTGAATATCTGATTGATTCCTGAGAGGGTTGGGTTTTTCCCAGTGGTGAGAGAGATCACATTAAAAGATGAAAAAATCTATAAGCTAACTGCATGAGTAAAATGAATTTGCAGTATAAAAATGAAAGTGTTTAAGCTTTAACAGTAACATGTTTTATGGTCATGAGTGGCTTTAAAACACTGATAGTGTGCTGAAGAAACTGACTTTTAGAAAAATTATGCTTTTTCTTTTTGTAAGAGTTAAGAAGGTTTGCCTATTTACTTGCATTTAGGAAAATCCTAGGACATTATCTCCTCCCTCCACAGCTTTTTCTTCAGCATGCTTTGGAAAAATAGGACAAGGAAGGATATACAAGTAATTTCTGTGACACCTAAAGGTGGCTCATCACTTGTTTTGAAGTGTCACTTGCTACAAAGTTTCTAAATGTTCTTCATTTGCAGATCAAATTTCCCCTCTTCCGTTGTTGTTTTCACTGCAATTTAATTCAAGACCAAGACTGAAGCTGACTTTGCTGTGTGGAGTTTAAGGGTTGGATCACATGACTCCCAAATTTTCTTGCAGCCTAAATTATTCTGTGATTACAGTTTGAAGTCCATGTTTGGATCCAGTGTAGTAGAGGACACATCTGGCTTTGGGTTCTGAAAATAGTTCTGATATCCTGATATTAACAGAAGACTCTCTGTTACGTGAAACATTGATCCTGAGGCCTCTTTTAAGGATTTGGGGGGAGGGGTTAGCAGTCTTGATTATTTCTTTTTAACAAATGATAATATGAAACAATTAGGCTGCTCTATCTAGATCTAATTATTTTAGAGAAGGTGCAGGATTTCCATGCTCTCATGCATGGTTTCAGGAAATTAGGGACAATTTTCATGCTAAGGGAAGGTGGGTTTTGAGTTTCATTAAGTTGCTTGGAAATTTCTAGAAGTGTAATTTTGGAAGTCTAGAGAGAAAGAAAATATCCTTCCTCCCCATAACAAAAAGTATCTTTATTTCTTTAAGAAGTATTAAAATGCTTTCTCTAGTAATTGTTATCTTGCTATGTTACCCAGTGCCCTATTAAGTATGAGTTGGACATAAATAATAAAGTGGAAAGACTTGAATAAGACAGAGGTTTTAGAGTTTAATACATTCTATGGCAAGCCTAATGCTTTATAAAGGCAGTAACAATCATCTGTATATTTACTGCTATATATGGTTAATAAGGCTAATACTGATGCTGCATATACAGAAGGCATGTATATGCCTGTATCAAATATTTTATGATGTATAGTCTTGGATTTGTAGAATTTATGAAATTAATGTTACAACAATAAATCTAAGAGCCTAAGAAGAGCATAAGAAGAATTGAAGTACTACAATGAAAATATCCAGTATTTCAGTTAATTCAAAATAAATAGGGAAATTAAATTTAAATTTTTTTAAAGAGTCCTTGAATGGTTTGTTGATTAGAAACTAATGTAAATCCTTGTCTAAGATAAAACACCAAATAGGCAGCAGCTGCTGGTAATTGGTGCAAGTAATTGTAGAGCCAATAAGTTGAAGAAGTGCTTATTAAAAGAAACTGCCTTCCTATCTGCTCATAAGTTCAATTGAGTAATGCACTCTACATGTGGTCTGACGGTAGGTAAATTATACACCTGATTTAAAAACACTCCATCCATAAGAGCTCCTATTTTGCTCATCCATAAAATTTTTACTTTCTTTATTGCTAACTATTTGCAGCAGCATATGGCATAATATCTATCAAATTAGGCTTTGAGGACATCTTATACTGGCACCCTGCTGACTTGAAACATGTGCTTAATGCATATTGCAGTGGTTTTAACCCGTTAAGTGCCCCTAGGATAGGCTTTACATTCTCAAGGCAAGAATGCCCATGTGGCCTCACAGACACAGACTGAATACCCCCCTCATCTGCTGGCATTCCACCCAAAGTGATGAAATTGTCTTGATATGGCTGTTGCACAGCCATCATTTAAAACTCATTCTAAAGAAATATTGAGGCTGCATCATCTTAGTTTTGATCTGATAAGAAAATAGATGGATTTGAGAGAGTTGTAATTCAAGATTTATTCTAAAAAAATATTAAATTGAAATTAAGCCACACTACATTTTCAGCACATTGGTATGCATGCGAATAGCTCTGAGAATAAACGCATTAGTTTGATGAAATCATCTTCTAGAAAGTAATTTGAGGTGATATTTTGCACTCATCATAAAGATAGGTGAGTTTCTGTTCACATAAATAACAGGCTTGCTCCTAAAACAAAATAACTTCCTATGTTTTTCCAGCTCCAATATTTTGTCTTCATCTTAAAGCAACACATTCACAGGCTTCTTTTTCTTTAAAGAAGCTATAAGAATTCTGGTGGTCTATAGATCTGAAAATGTTTTGGCATGCCTTTGACAAGCAATGCACTGTGGGGAAAACCTGAGGAAAAGCTACTATACTGATAATTAAATATTGGGGAAGAGTGGGATAAAAGCATCTGGTTCAACAGTCACAGAAGAGTCATTTGGATGGTTTCATTGTGGGTTTTCCAAAAGCTTTCAATGCATTCTTTGGAAACAATTTAAAGTCTGAATGCCACTTTCCCTTGCTTCTTGACAGTAATTTTCAATGGAAGATTTCCATTGGAACTGATTAAGAGGTTAGAGATTTTATTTCTAAACTGACATAAACATATGCTCTAAGTTTTTGCTGCAGCCCCTGGGCTAACGTGGTGATGTGATTTATTCTAGTTCTGTTTATTGGTAGTGGCTTTCTTGAGGATATTCAGACAAGATTCGTGCTGAAAAGTTCTGCTGCCAAGGTTGGAATACAGTCTGAGAAAATTACAATCATACTGCTGATGGATATGCTGTACTGCATAAATTGAAGTCCTAGGAAAAGGGACCTCTGGCCATGGAACTGAATCTGGGAAGCAACTGAATCAATGAGCTCCTTTTGTCATTGCAGATGCACCTCTGCTAGGGGGCTTTCCCAGGCTGCTCACCTGGCTTGCTGCAATGGCCAGGCAGCTGCTCCAGGGTAGCATAAGCGTGTTAAAATGTTTAGGTGGACAGGTAACTAGTATGACAAACAGGTTAGCAAAAGAAGTCTGAGGAAGATAATAAGAGGTATTGATATCTCTCAGTAATGATAATATTAAGTGCTAATTCTTATCTACACTGACATGGGTTTAGTTAAAATATAAACTGAAATGGGGGGGGGGAGGGGGTTGAAACCACAAGTGTTTCTTGTAAGCAAAGAGAGGAAGGTAAATCAAAGGATATGGATACTCAAACAGGTTATGGAAGAGTGGGCTGGAGCAGACCATTTTACAGTGGTAAATGTAATACACTTCCTATAGAGGAACATACCTCTCTCCCATTGGGAAAGAAGATCACTCATGTTTATTGTAACACAAAGATGTGCACCAAAGAAGTTTTGATACATGTAAGGATGTGTTCAGCCAAAAAAAACCTGGTTTGCCCAGTGTCTTGTTTCAAACAGTGAAAGTATGATTTCCCTAACAAAGCAGAAGGTAAGGGCAAAAGTGTATGAAACTTCACTGGTGTTCCTGGTTTTATTTTTTTCTCAGATCAGCTGAGTCAGTTTTAGCTCTGTGTCAGCTTAGTAACCCTCATGTGATTACACTTCCATTCCCCCAGTCTTCCTTTGAGCCCATAAACTTCTAACAGCCATAATGTTCTTTGTTAACAGGTTCCAAGGGTCTGTTACCCTTAATATAAGGGTCTGTTACCCTTAATATTCCTTTTGCTTTGAAGCTGGCTCCAATTGGCATCATTTGATGCTCCAAGTTGCAGATGAATACTTAGATTAAATCCTCTGATATTCTCACAGTTTGCATATATGACCTGGGCCCTACATCCTCTGGAAATATGGGTCTTCCTCTGTTTGATGACCTTTTGCCATTACTTGTTGCTGTCAGAATGGAGCTGATGTGTGTTGTTTGAAAGCTAGTGACTAGCAAGAAACCTGCCTTGCTTGCGTTTTGTCTTTAACTTCACCTGGGAGGAAAGAGACTACCTGGCATCTGACTTATGACTGAATCTCAGCTTTCTTAATGGCCAAGGAAAGGATGAAAACAAGTACTATTATTATATTTTTAATAGAATCACTATAATTTTTATCAACTCTTTACTATCGAGGTGACAAAGAAAGACAGCTTAGCTTTTTTAGAAACAAAGTGAGAAAAATACTTACACTTTTGAACCTTCAAACCTGTTGCAAGCAGGTTGTAAGAGAGATTTAAACCAAGAGTAATAACAAAATCATACTTTCAACAAGTCTAATAAGTATGATACCTATAGAAGGTGGTTTTAAGTGTTTAAATCTAGATGTTGAATGTGGACTAATTCCTGTGCATTCAAACCTGAAAGCCAGCTGGGTGTTGGTTTTAGTTTTCTGTGTGGGTTTTTTTTTGTTGTTTCTTTGCTTGGGTTTTTTTAACTGAAAGTATGGATCATGTGTCCTCATTAGACTTAACTGAATGTATTTGTATCTGATTGTCTATCCAATGTTGATCTGTAGCCTTCATCTACAAATTTCTGTCAGAACTGGAAGGTGAAAGCTAAAGCAATGTATTGCAGGAAGAAGGAATGGTAATGGAAACACAGCAGCTAAAGAATAAGAGTAAGTTCATTAATACCCAAAGTCCCTTTGATTCAATATTTCTGACAGTGACCAGCAGTGACCAAGGCAAAACACTTGCACCATAATACTTATCCACACTACTTCCTCACCTTCCAGTAGTTTGTAGTGCTATGTTCTGAGGCAGCAGTGGGTTTGGGTTTTTCTTCTGTAACCTTCAGTAGATATTTGTGCTGCTATATCACATGTTCTGTAAAATTGTTCTTGAATTTTGTAGCTTTTTAATATCCCTCATCTCTAGCCTCTAGTCCAGGTTTTTGCAGTCTTTGCTGCTTTCTCTGCATCTTTACTGTTTCTGTTATGTATTTTGAGGAGTGAAAGGGAAGTAGTGCAGTCAATATTCAAGATACAGAAACACCGTGTAATTTCCTAATTTGTTCTCTATCTTTTTTTAAATATTCACAATGTTTAGCTGACTCTTTTGACTGCAAGTGAAGCACTGAGCTAGTGTTTTCATGAAACAATCTATTCCCAAATGGCAAGAGTCATCTTAGAACCTCTGTTTGCATAGATAAAATTAGTGTTTTCACAAATAATTCTTAACTTTCATACACAATGAATTTCATTTGCCATTAAATTGCTTGCTTAACTTGGTACTGTAACTCCACAACCCTCCAATTAGGGATTTTTTTTTTTTTCACTAGCTCTAGTAATCTTGTTTCTTTGAGTATTATAAATAGCATGGGCCTTATCACAGGTATTCATGAGCTGGTACTGCTGACCTCATGCCACTATGAAAATTGTCTGTCTATTCATTATACTTTATTTCCTTTGGGTTTTGAATTTTATTTATTTATTAGCCAGGTGAGAGTTTTCTTTCTTACCTGGCAACTTAGTTTCTTTAATAGCTAGCTATTATGGACTTTTCCAAAAGCCTTTTTGAATTTAAAGACTTTATAATTTAGGTCTTACTCGTGCATGTCACTGTTGGTTATTTTTAAAACACTGATGAATTTTGGAAATACTGGGTTTTGTTTGTTTTTTTTTGGCTTTTTTTTTTTTTTTTGCAAACAGCATATTGATTGTTAATAGTTCTCATATATTTATATGCCCTTCATTCTGTTCTTTAAACTCAGAATTACATCGCTATTTCCCTCAGTCTTTGCTATGGAAAACAAGTAAAATAAATAAAGCACCGTCTCTCCATGAGGGTAATATCACAAGTTTAAAATCTTCCAAGCTAATAAGTGGTTCAGAGCCCTAAAGAAAACCCAAGAAAATACCTCCCAGGAAAATGCATCTTTCTTTTTCTCTTGCTTGTTCTCTTTCTTCTCTGGGATTTCTACCACTTTAAAAGAAAACAGAGTCCTTACAATGTCGTGAATATGGAAGTACATGGGGAGGAGATTTGCCCAAATCCTGTGCATTCCTTCCTGCTTTGCTTCTTCTGTTCTCATGTTGTTACTTCATATGTTACACTTCTATTTACTTTCTAATATGCCATTCAAAAGAGAGCTCCAACTAGTGTGATTTAATGAGAGCTTGATTTGGCTTGATTTAGAAAAAAAATTATTTACAGCAGTTTAAATATCTGGTGTACTTTAGGTAAACTTTTTTTTTTTCCCCCATTAAAGCCTGTGCTGGGATTTTAAAATTTGTGCCAGAACAGAACTTTGGCTGTGGGACTTTAGGGTTTGGTTTGTTGTTTGGGGTTTGGTTTTT
>JAOEHX010052252.1:11182-27810 GCA_025448015.1 Bolborhynchus lineola
TGTGGTTTTGGTTGGTTGGTTTTGGTCAGGGGATTCACTTGGATATTATGTAAATCCTAACTAGGACCTCCTCTATTGTCCTTTGTTTGTCAAGAGTTGCTCAGATACGTGTACAAAAATAGTCAGTTGTCCTGAAATACCTTCAGTTAACATCCCAGCAATGCAAAGATGAAGGGGGCATAGTGGATTGTTGAGCGATAAGAAATGATACTACTATCTGAAATAAGATAAGAGCTGAAAGGGGAGCGGTTAGCTGGAAACGAAGTTGGAGATCAGAAAAAAACATGACACAGTTTGGGCTGTGATAGTCTGGGGCTGGGGTGTCTATGATACTTGTAATATACTGCAGATATGGGAGTAGAGGGATGCTGCATATTCTGGGTTCTCTGCGTTTCATGTTCTTTGACTGGTTTGCAGTCGCTGGTCTGCATGGTGGCGGTGGTGATGCTACTGTTCCCACTTTATTAGGTCAAGTAATAGGGGATTGTGCTGTAAACCTCAAAGTCTGAATCTCCCTGAAAACACAGATTGGGTGATCAGATATGGTTCTGTGATATAATTTTCTTAGCCCCTTTTAAAGTTATTGAAGAGTAGAAAATAGTATTTTTCATTATGTTTATGATTTCCAGCTTTATTCTTTATACCAAGCACTGTGTAACCTCAGGATGACGCCCTGACTCATAAATGGCATCAGTCAGACTTTCATCAGGTAGCTGCAATCGATTTACTTGACCAGGTCTTGCGTATTTAGTATTTGCACCTATTTTGGCAACATGTGTGATTGTGCAGTGAAGGAAACTGCTGCTGGTAGAATTCCAAATTCATGTGTTACAAAGGTTAAGCAATGTTAATTGAAGCAAGCAAGGAATTGCTGGAAGGGAAAGCCATTATCTGTGATAATGGTCAGTTACCAGTAAAATTCTGAAATTTCATGTTCAGTTTTACTAGTTTTAAAAATGTTCTTAATGCAGCCCTGATGATGCTAAGGATATCACCAAGGAATAGACATTTAAATATCAGAATATGCATGCAAAGCTTTCATTGTTGTTGAAATTAGATTCCAACAGAGTGCTGAATGGTAAGTGTTTGTAGGATCAAAAACTGAAGCACTGTTCAGTGAGGACCCAGATGACAGAATTCAGTGGGTTTTGTTGTTTTAGGTTGGATAGGAAGTGAAGGTGTTGTTAATTACACTGAAAATAAAATTATTTTCCAATAGATTTTAAATTTTACATTTTATTAGAGTCCAGAATAATTCGTCCAGATTAATTAACTCATTCTTCAACTACTTTAAATCCTTTCAAAATACATTAAAGAATAAGCTTTAAAAATATTTCTTATCCTTCTGTGAGGAGTTGTTTTAAGAGAAAAAAAAAAAAAAAAAAAACCCAACAAAACCCCCCTGAACTGCATATTGAATTTTCCAGGCTGTGTTTCTGCACAGCAACCTTCTGAAAAAGTGCAATTATTTTTTTTCCCCCACTCAAGCATGCATTTGAGAGCACTGAGTAGATAAGATAACGAGCTGATATTCAGTTCAACTCAACCTTGAGTCAATCTGTTAATCTGTCTCTTTAAAAATAAAAAAAAAAAAAAAAAAAGGCACCAAGGTGGCAAAATCAATACAAACCAATAATAACTTCACATTTGTGGAAGCAACATGAATGGCTCTCCAAAATATTGAGACACATCCAAGTACATTTTAGCAGAGCTGATATTTATCAGAAGTCATTTGCCCTCAAGCAGATGCTCTCTTTCATTGTGCTCCTGTCACAAATGACTAAGATTTATGACAGACAATTACAGCATCTGCAGTTAGCAGCCTTATAATCAGCACCATTATTTAACGATTGGTGCAATAAACTGACTCCTGTTACTGTTTATCAGATAGTCAGTTCTGGCTATTTTCTTCAGCTCCCCAAATCACAGTATGGTGCAACCACTGCCTTTTAATGGCTAGTCAGAAGCAGGCACATTTTCACGTTTTGTACAGACTGACGAGGAAAAAGAAAAGGCAACCAATTACATGTATGTATGGTGCCCTCTCATTTGAAATGCCTGTGTATGTAACTATCTCTATACAGTCTAAAACCTCTTGAAAAAAAATAACAGCTTTTACTATTTCAGACAAGAGCTTCTATTTAAGCTTCTGCATGGGGAAAAAAATGTCTTCTATTTAAATATTCACATTTTAAACAGTGAATAAAATGTTGATATACTGGAGTAGTCATAGTCTCTTGCATAATGAATTCTCTGTGTTTGAGGAAGAGACAACATCCATACATTATTCAGCCTCCTGAATGTTAGGCAAAGAACAGAGTTATATTTTAAACTTAGTAATGTTCTTATTAAAATTAAAAGCTTGAGAAATACCTCAGTCAAGGTTTTTTTTTTTTTTTTAACCACTGTGTACAATTTTTGTTATGAGACTTCTATTTTGTATTTTTTCCTGGAAACCTTGTGAGAGGGAGCTGGATGATGTTTGAGCTGCAAAGTATATTAAAACTTCCTTGTGCTCTAGAAGCAAAAATGGCATTTCACTGCTACATCCTGGCATTACTTAAACCAGTGATCATCAGGCATGGTTCTTTTAAATAAATGCTGTTGTAAGCACATGCTTTGTAACTTGGAAAAGACTTTGTCCCCTATAGCCTGAACACTAAGTTTCTTACGATTTATTTTTGTTGTTGCAATGCCTGCATCTTCTCTGCATTAGTTCTTGTCAGAATAGAGAACACTTAATTTTTATTGATGTATTCTTCTGGTTTAGGTGCTAAACAAGCATGCTTAGAGTTTTCAAGGAAAAGACTGGCTGTTTTAAGTGACTAAGGAAAATAGATCGGGTTTTGTTTCTGCCAATAGAAAATAAAGTGAAGGAAAATAGCTTTCCTCTTCTTTGGAATATGGCAATGAATCATTAAAATCACTTGAAATACTGAATTGAGCCTGCTTGGTACAGACATTTCCTGATATGTGAAATATGCATATTTTAGGACCATGTATGTGGACTTGTGTATTAATTAAGAAAGAATGCACTGTGCTAATTATGTTTCTTGGTTCAACAAGTGCCTAACCTGTTGTTACTTTATCTGGAATCACCCATATATCTGGGCAGAGTCAGAAGATAAAGCTATTATACCTGCCTTTGATTAGAATTTCACTTTTGATGACAGTTTTGTAGTTATGTGATGGTTTAACTTTGCACTGTTAGGAGAGAGACAATCTACTAAAACTGAATGTATGAAACAATTCCTTGTCCAGATTTACCTGCGCAATGCTGTAGAAAAGCTGATATCTGAAAATTGCGCCTTGGTAAGTATAATTCTGATATTTAAGTCATTTGTGAACACAGAATATCATCAGTATGTAGTCACGGAGCAGTCTGGGGACTACATAGACACAACTGAACTAACTTTATTTTCAGCTGATGTAGGTATTAAATGATATTTAAGATGATTGAGGGTAGATGATACACTTGACTGAAGCTACTTAGTGATGGAATCGTGCTAATACTCAAATCAATAGGATTTAGTCTTCTAACTCAGAACCATTTTTTGCAAATTGTCTGAAGTACGAAGCACCCTAGCAATCCTTTAAAGTTGTTCACATGTTATAAATAAGAGATCATTAGAGAAATTAAAACACATATGGGACTATATACATACCTAAGTTCATACTGGTGGACTAACTCTGCCAGGCAGGTGGCTGACAATGTCTTTTGCAGTGTCTTTGGACTACTATGCTGTAAAGCTACATTAGGAACAGCTAGTTAGTAATGAGCTATGGTTTTAGAAAAAGATAACATGACTATTCATGTCATTGGATGGTCAGAATGATGTAGTGTGATTTGGTGCTAAAATCTGTGAAAAATTCTAAGCAGTTTATTCCTATTTTATGTTGAAAAAACAAACAAAAACCAAACAGTTAAATGTCTATGTGTGTGTGTGTGACTTTCTCTCCAATTACTAAAAATCAGCAGAATCTCCTTCTGGCAAGGAAGCTTGCTTTTACTAAAGGAAAACCACTGGCCTCATTTGGGAGATGTTCAGGATGAGATGAACAGTACGCTGAGCAGCACCACATCCTTGTGCAGTGCCTATGACTTTCACTGGAGGTTAATTCAAATAAACCTCTGGCCTTTTGTTTAACTAACACTGCTTTTGAAGAGAACGTGCATCTTCTCATAACATATTGAAGAGATTATGCCTGTTGTAGTAACAGCTTATTCACTTGTTCTTCCTCCTCTAGTTTGCAAAAGTAATTACGTGCAGTGCTACTTTTACATTGTCAATGTGCTTCTTATGCTCCACATTTGTAGGCTAGAGGTAGCTCAAGTTTTAGATTCAGGTTTTTGGTTTGTTGAGTGGGTTTCTGGGGGTGTTGTTTATTTTTTGTGGGAGGCGTTAATTGTGGGTTTTCTTAGGGTTTAGTTTTGTTTGTTTGTTTTTTTTTTTTTTTTCATTGCATGCAGAAGCTTGCTTTATAGACTTAAATGTTGCTGTAGCTAGGTTGCAATAACACAGCATATCTGCTTCCTCTGCTTTTTCTGCTTCTCAAATGGAACTCGGGGAAAAGAGGAAAGAATGACACTGCTGCTGTGTGCCTTAAGTTATACTTTCCTTCTTCATATTTCAGTGAAATATCATTTAGCGTGTAGGGTGTTTTTCCAGCTCCAAATCTTCCTTTGTAAAATGTGTGAGTAGTATTATCCATGCCTGCTATCTACCATCTTTATGTTTATAAGGATTTATAAGCTATGAACAAGAACTTAGAAACTATGGATATCACATTAGAGCAGCGCTCTGTGTAACAGAGTGTATTTAATTTGATATGAGCCAGTGTTAAATGCTTGTAAAGATCTGTTCCAGAAGAACAGAATGATGGTAAGCAACATGTAGTACCTCTGAGAGGGCATCTGTAATGCTCTTATCATTGAATGCCTATTCCAAATCATCTCATTGTTAACAAAGAAATCCAGTGGAAAATCTGAAAAGTTAATACATTTGCAGTTGATATTTTTAAACTGGGACAGAAATTTTCAGTATTGTGCAGGGAATAACTACAAGATAATGCACCAGCGTTTTCTCAAAATAGTAGTTTCTGTGCATAGGGCTGTATCCCTGGAAGCGTTTTCTTTTCCATAAAGTGCTTTAAGAAGTATGAAGCAGAATGTGATATCCTAGTGTAAAGCTAGGGCAATGACATCAGGAGCAACCTTTGGATATATGAACAAGTGAATAGTGCTGGGAGCAAGGAATTGTTAATGCAATTATCTCATAAATGGTCGTAGCAAGAACTTTATTGAAATGCCTTATATAGTTGTGGTTTGGGTAGTTGATTTTTATTTAACCTGGCTTGCAATTTGAGATTTTTAAAAGTTTAACTTTTTAATTTATCCTTTTCCCTCCCCCAGATTCAAGTGGTAACTTGGTCAGTGTGTGTTTTGAGCTACATGGGAGAAGGCTACTGATAGCCAAGAGTTAATGTTGGTAAAGGATGCTTACATGATAGATGCCATCATTCCAAGCTGACTTGAAATTCAGATTAGAGTAAAAACAATATTTTCAATAATGATTTTTATATCCAACATTTCAAATCTTTGCTCAAAACAGCTTTTTTAATCACATGCTCTTTATCACTCTTACTCTACAAGAAGTTCTTAATTCTGGAACTGCAGAATGAAAGCTGTATTTTGTTTCATCAAACTTAAGCTGCTGCAGTTGCAAAACTGCTTTGAGTTGCTGGGCACTATAACATTGTCACAATAGGCACTGTCAGTAAGTGCTTCTATACAACATTTGGTCTTCCACAAAGTTAGGACATGCCTGAGACATTCCTCAGCGAAATGCACTATGCAATCAAAAAAACTTATAGTAGTAATATTTGTGTGATAAGTTAATTCAGTAGTTCTTAGAATTACAAATGTCTGAGGGTGGAGGGGGGAAAAGTTCAATGCATGACCAACTTTATTGATTTGAAATGGTTGTCCCAACTGCCTGCTGTGTCCTTAATATGTTGAATAACTACTTATTTTTGCTAGTCAATTAAGACATGAAATCTTAATTAAGAACTTTGATGTTCTTTTAGTGAAGAAAGGTAATAGGTTTAATCATTCAGTTGCTAGATCGCTTGAAACTGGAAGCATTTCTTTTGAACTGCAGTAAGCACAGGAAGAATACTGGCCATTCCACTCATATAACATTTGCCTCTTTACTTCTTTGTCAGCAGTACACGATTTTCTGCCAAAGTTTATAGCCTGTTAATTCAACAGTGTGTATGTGTGCATCCTGTGGAATTTGAGATAGTTTTCTTCTAGTGTACAAGAGCAACGACAGGACAGCAGTGAGTGTAAAATGCACATGTGCTGCTTGTTATGTATGCATATAGGGTATTTGCAGTTTGGGAAAAAGAGTATAGGGTATTTGCAGTTTGGGAAAAAGAGTAATAGTATCATTCTTATATTTTCAAATAATTTTTCAAAAGGATATTTTTAATGCAAATGTTTCTGCAGATGTCAGCATAATACACTATGAGGAGCACAGAGAAATGTTATCCAGGGAAACCCCTGTTTGAATATTCAAAGCATGTCTCTCAGTAATTTCAGATTTGTTTCTGGACCCCACAGCATATACCAAATCTACTTACAATTAAATCTTAATGATCACAGTCTGAGATACATGCTGTTATTAATGTAGCAGTTGAACTTTGGTATATAAAGAAACCAACCTGGTAAAACATTTCTTCTAATGAAGAGGTAGTGTCTGCTGCACAACCACTTTATACTTCTCTTTCCGCTAATGTTTCTATCATTGCAGTTGTGGGATGACCAAGTCAGACCAGACTGAATGGACAACAGTCCATGGCCCTCTTACCCTTTCCCTTTTCCTTCTGCTATCTTTAAATAATGATATTAAAAATGGTACCTAGGGGTTCCTACAGGAGTTTGAACTGGAAATACTAAAGTTTTAACTGAAAATACTAATGGCATGACATACAGGGCAGCTCTTCTCTGGGGCTGGGAGTGGGTAAGGAGGTGTGAAAAGGAAGTAATATGATGAATAGAGAGTGGGAGGGGTAAAAGAAGAAGAAATAAGTAAAATAAAATTGTTCTCATTAAGATAATTATTTTTATTGTTGCTTCCCTTTAACAGTTTTTTTTTAATACTAAAATGCATTCTTTTTTAAAAGAATAAGGTTAAAGCACTTTTGTCAAATACCCACTTCGTGCTATACAATGTACTCTAGAAAAACTTTGTAGTCTGGACATTTATAATAATAAGGCAAACAAATACCAAAAGGAAACAAAAATAGAGCATGCAAACGAAATAGGCCAAACAAATGAGAAGCATACTGTATTTTCAAGGACCTATTAAAGAAAAAAAAAATCCTTACAAGTAGAACAAACACTAAATTTACCCTTTTATATAATGAATTTAACTTCAGTCACATACAAAGTTTGTATATTTTCTTCTTGTAGTGACTAACCAGGTGTCTATTTGAACAAGAGTTCCTTGGCATTACTCAGAACCTATTTTTAAACAAATTGTTTTCAGCCATAGCAGATTAGCATCAGGACACTGCGCTCATTCTTTTTCAGCTTCTGAAATTCAGTTTCTAGCACCTGCCATTGTGGGTCCTTTAGCCCTTCATAGGTAAATTTTCCTCAGCATAGAAATCACATTGACACCTTGGAGCTGGGGTGGTTGGGATTCTTGGTTTTTTCTTTGTGGTTTTGTTTTGAAGATTGTACAGTTGGGCAAAATTGTACAGCCATGTATACTAGTCTGTCCTTGATTTCAAAAGCTCAGCTGAAAGGGCAATTTTCACCATAATATTTGCAAGTAATCAACACTTAAAATGATGATTTATCAGATCAAGTCTTTCTTTATGATACCAGGAAAATCTCTTTCTGAAGGAGTAAACTGATTAGAGTCTTCAAAAATGAAGAATTTACAAATTGGTGCATTTTAGAAGACTAAAACTTGCAGTCATGTGATGTGCAAAATTAGAATTTATTCCTTACACTCTTAGTCAAACATTCTGTGTAACTGCAAAGGAAAAAGGTAATAATAAAATGGTTAGTGTAGCAACATTGCTTGTTTATGCTATTGTTTAATAGTAAAGTGACCAGAATGAATCTGCATGATGTGTCCTGTGATGTTATGAGAAAAAGAATTAGTTTAGGATGCTTCTAAGTTCCATTTGTGGTTGTAGTTTTTTGTTTTGGTTTTGTATGTTTGTTTGTATTTTCTGCATACCCTCGAGCAGTCTCTGTAACAATTCATTTCAATGGTTTTTATTACTTGTTTTATATTATCTGGTATATTGTGGCACTTCTGATTCAGTGCTGCATGTTTATCAGCTAGAGATATTCATAAGACTATTTCTAAAAGAGCTTTTTTGGAGGGATAAACTTTCAGCTAATTGTTTGTGTACAAGGTAGTGATCTAGCTCCCCCTAGTGTATTAAAAATTCCCAGATGATTTAATCAAGTATTTAATGAATTAAGAAAATGGGGAAATGCACTGTAGTGAGACACATAACATAGCACCCTGTTCCACTAGAAAATTGTGACTGCAATGTTTAGAAAGAAGCAAAAATCACCTTTTTCTAGGAGTATTTTCTATTGCAGCAATTTTCCCAGTGAAACTAAAAGTGTCATGTTTATAAAATAAATTTGCCAAAAATTTGCCAATAGGAAATAAAGCTTCTGAAACATTTCATCAATCTTGAGAATGTGTTACTGAGTTCTGGAAATGACTGCAAATTTACTAACTTTCTGTCCTCTTAAGAAAAGATTTGTGTCAAATGGAACTATTTAGAGCAGCTCTTTGCAAAATGCAAGAATTTGGTGAAATAATCTTTCTTTTTGTAGCTGTTATACTCTATGCATCTAATGAAATCATAAACGGAAAATTATAGCTTCATTCTAGGGAATGTGAAGCCTTGCTCCAACAGATGGCATCAAAACACCAGTCTGAACTATATGATTGCTGATTGTTAATTGCTTCTGTAAAACAATCCTTTTAAATAGAGTAATGCATTTTATCATACAGATTATAGTTCTACACATTTTGGTTTTTCAATATGTGTTAACATTTTCTCCTCCAGTGTAAGATTTAGTGTTTGCATAATTATCGGATTAAACAACAGTGACTCAATTTTTTTTTTAAAGAAATGAAGACAAGAAGATGGAGAATTATGAATCACAATTTCTGTTTATTCAGAAATGCTAAATTACTGTACAAGTATGAGCTTCTATTATGCACAAAACAAATGGAGCAAGATGCCCTTAAGTGCAAAAACAATTACCTCGTCCAGCATTCTTCACTCAAGAAACTCCCTGTGACGTTAGTGGAAGCCTTGGCTGTATAAAGAAAGCAGAGTGCAGAAAGATACCTTATAATATCCATTAATCATTATGAAATCAATACCCCTGATTATCTATTTGTGTTTTTCTAGCACCATAAAGGCTGGATATTTTATGCAAAGCTAAATGAAAGAGGAAAGTCATTTAGATGACTTGGTTAGTCCATCAGGAATTATGTGGGGAATTACATGAGAGTTTGTTTCGTGGAGTTATTTCCAATGTAGTCAGCCTGAGAGTGTTGCAGAGATAGCATGTTCATGTTTGAGGAGTCTGCAGGCTTGCACCTTTCTGGTGCTTTCTGCCCTTCAGCCAGTGGAGAGTTGTCTGGTTCTGATGGAGGATTGCATCCAGTTCGCCAGTTGTGATTCAGGTTGTGGTATGCTATTTCACATAAAGGACTCTTGAGACCCTGCCTGGGTGAGTGTTGTCTTTTACCTCAACATAATAGAGGTAGCTAGAGCACTGAGAAAACCAGGCTAAGAAAATAAGTTGAGATATAGCTGTGCATACTTTCAGGACTTCTACTTCAGTCTGTCTTTTGTTCCAGTATTGTTATTATATGTTCTAAAACGCCTATTAGATATAGAATGTGTAATTATATTAATATCATAACTATATTGTAATCAATATGCAGCTGTCTGCTAAATGCAATATTGGGCCTGCAATAATGTGCCCTTAATTGGCTTTTGTGGCAGCCTATTACAAAAAGGCATATGTGATGGTTGTGTCCTGCAGTCTGGTTTGCCTCAGTGGATCAAGAGAGGCTGTGCTGGAGAAGAGCACTTATATCAGAGCACTGTTGGTTTATTTTTCTGGTTTGGCTGCAGTGGAAACCAGACATAAGAGGAAAACCCTTTTCACTACAGTGAAGCTTTCTGTGTGTAGCAAATTTTTGATGTACTTGCTCAACAAAGGTGGGTAAAAGCAAATCTGTCCATTGACCTCCACCCTCTGCTAGCCTGTCCTAATGATCTTTTTGCAGACCAGTAAATGGGTAACAAGCAATTTCCATAGAGTTACAGTATCAAAAACTTACTTGATAGTATTTGTGACATTGGAAAATACTGAATTTCACTAATGAGTAAAAATAAATTGGCCTATCCTAAGCAGTCTAAAGATACTTCATCTGAACAGTTCAGTGTGTGCCTGGTATTGAATGTTGAGTGACATCGGTGTGCTGGGGCTATGGTTCAATCAATTCATCATTTCTTCCCTAGGTTACTCCTGAAATGACACAGGAATTTGAAGCCACTTGAAAAGGGTCAATAAGCTTCAAGCAATAAGTTTGTCTAGACCAATTTAGGAAGTCCTTTACCTGTTCCTAGAGTACATTTGAGTACTCTACAAAAGCTTTTTCCATAACACTAGAAGAAAAGAGTAGAAGAGAAACAAGGAGTCCTTCAGTGCATTTTTGTTGTAAAATACATCTATATTTTACCAGAAAGGCACTACAACTGTGTAAACTGAGGCAAGGGTTAATGGCTTGATTTTAGAGAGGGTGTAATGCCCACATCTTTCATTGAAATGGGATTGCTAAGTGACAGGAGAGCAAAATGCATCTATATGACTATAAGCCTTGTATATTAATGCTACTCTTATTAATTTCTCAAAGAACTTAAAGGTACAGAACTTTCATTCTGCCATATAATGCAGCAGAAATGCTTACTAAGCGGGTTATCTGTTTTCCAGGTAATTTGGAACAGGCCACAGTTAGCTTCATGTCAATAAAACGGAAACTGGATTAGCCACTGTAACAGTCCATTATGGAAGCTGTTGAGTTTGGAGTTGGCTGATACATTAACAAGAATGTACTTGTGTGAAGTTAGATGTCTGAATTCTTTTGTAAAAAATCTGGTTTTCAAAAGGTTGAAGAATGAGGTAGGCACTTTGTGTTTCTGAAGTCAAGCCATTTGCTGTGGTGAAAGAATAAAAGCCAGGTTGGACAGAGCCTTGCGTGACATGGTTTAGTGGGAGGTGTCCCTGCCCATGGCAGGGGGGTTGGAACTAGATGATCTTACGGTCCTTTGCAACCCTAACTATTCTATGATTCTGTGATTTTAAAAGCACAGTGGGACAAAAATCAAAATTAGGTTGCATTCTGTTTTCACTTTCTAAAGATTAAATCTGATTTACTTATTTGGTCATGGAAGCTGCTATGGACTGATGCTAACTGTTTATATTGCATAAAATCAAAATTCAGTTGTATTGCCATCTGTTACCACATCCATAGTACCTGTGTATGCTGACCTCGTGGAGATAGAGTTAAGCTGATGTTGGCTGAATTGTAAAAAAAATAAACCACCCACAAAGAAATGAAAGACTTGCCTACACTATTGCTTATGTTGGAGAAGAGCTGATACTACACATGAAGGTTCTTTTATTGTTTACACATTTTTAAGCAAATCAATTATTTCATATATAAAATCACAAAACTGTCGTATTAAACAAGGTGTTACTAAATAATTCTGGATGCTCATTCAAAATTGAATAATCTATTAGCATCACAGAAAGGACTCATAATTAACAACGCTGAAGAGGTAGGCCTGCCTGCTGGGCTGTAAGAAATTGTGGAAATAGGCTGTTTCACTGATTGTCATGAAAAGCGATTTTACCCAAGAAATACAGTATAACATCAGAATTGTGACAACTGTGTTTTGAAAGTAGATTATGGTTTTAAAAGCAATCAGGTGTGGTGGTTTTGGTGTTTTTTTTTAATTGACTTTAATTATACAGAGCAGTTCTCTTCAGTATGTCACGTTTCTGTGTTATGTTCTGTGCGTTATATACAACCACGTTTGATTTGTCTTCAGGGTGGTGAAATATTTCTAATTTAGCATCCTCAGTAAATCTGTTAATTGCCTGTTTTGATGAAGCCATGGTCACTGAGAAATTTGAGGGGGAGCAGAATGGAAGATGAGAGTATTGGTATTTGTGGACCCAAACCGACTCTTCTCCCTCTTTGGAGACTTTCTGACTCCATGATGTGGTCAAGATGAACGGTCTTGGCTTAGAAAATGAAAGACCAGAATTAAAATAAATAAATACATATATATAGTAACAATCACTATATTATAAATAAATTTTATTCAGAGGGTTTCCAGTTTTATGCATCTCTCATTATGCAATTGTTTTGAAGAATTTCCTTTTATTATCTCTAATCTTTAGGGATGTGGGGCGTTCTTTTGTTTACCTTTTGAAAGCTGCCATAATGAGGTAGGTTTATAGCAGAATATTTGCAGGTTTTCTTAAATAGCATTAGCTAGACTATTCTTTTCCAATTTCCTATCAGCTAATGCAGCTTTCTTTTACCAAATTTTAACAGGGCTCCATATCACTGTTATTAGGATGTCACACACAAACAAAATGCCAGTGATGTTTTGAGCATGGGTGTTTTATTGTGTTTATTTTAAAATACATTTTATGAGGTTCCCTGGACAGAATCAAATAAATGAATCCTGCAAACATCTTCATTATGGTGTAGCCAGAAAAGAAAGGAATCTGAATTAGGGCTGTATTCTTAGCATAGTTCATAATAAGTGTTATCTTTATGACAAGCTTAAAGAACATAAATTGCTGAATCCCTAACAAAAAGCATTTGAAACAATCGGCTAATTAGGAAGGGGGGGGGGCAGGGGGAGAAAGAGCAATATTTGTTTTGCTTTGCAGTCTAGATAAATAACGCTTAACATGAATACATAACTTATTTTGAATGATCTGTTGTGTCAGTATCTGGCACGTCTTTTTCAGTGACAACAATTAAGGATACGTGTAAATGGAAATGCAGACTATCTGTCATTGTCCATTTCCTGGTAGTGAAGCATACAGTCTGCCTCCCAGCAAGATCATTTTGCCAGGATGCGAGTGAGCTGGTCACAAAATGCATAGTTGATTATCTCATCGAAACACACTAATCCTGGCAAAGCTATCCACTATAGAAGTCCCATTGTTTGTAGTAGGTCAGTTGTTACATAGCTTTCAAACCTGGCTTTGGATATACATTTTATATATTTACTTACTGAAGCAAAATGATATGTCACAATGAAAATCAGACCTGAGTGAAGAAGAAGATATATTAGTCAGGATATTAATGGAAAAGAAAAGAAAATACACTTTTTTCAGAGAGAAGAGATGAGGCAGTCAAAAACATATTATTTGGCTCAGTACAGGAATAACTGAAATTCTATGGCCCAGACTATAAAAGAGATCTGACTAGATGGTCTTACCAGTTTCTTTTGAATATTTAATTGAAGATAGAGTTCAGCGCAGAATACATTTGAAGAACACTAATAAACATCTTGTTATATAACAATGTAGGAATTAGAGAAAATATCAGTTTTGTGTTTCTTAAAATGGAAAAACTGCATTAGAAATTTGACAGCTTCTTCTGTGCTGCTCTATTGGTAGTAAAGTAGTTTTCTACTGAAATATTAACAGCAGTATACACAGAATGAATGTTATAATTTTTCAGACATGCCAAATTTTGAATAATTGCACAAAACCAATAGTTTAAAAATTACTTATAATATTTTGTTTTCCACTTAGATGTTAGTGTATAACTGATGGGGGGGAGGGGGATCTTTTTCAATTATAATATGAAAAAATTCAAGCATATGTTAGAAAATACCAGAAGACTCTATTAAATTTTGTTTCAATTATGAAGTTGTTTCATATTATCTTTTAAGTACTTTCTCATTTGTAATAATTTTTCCCAAAGTAATCTTGACAAATTGCGACAGCTTCCTAACCATATTTATTTTGTGTATTTTCATAGTTTAAGTTACTGTTAATTGCAGGATGCTCATTAATACCTTTCTAAAGAATATAAAAATATAAAATCATCTAGATTATGTGAAAAAATACATGGAGAGTGGGAGGGAAGAAACTTTTGGGGAGGAGAGGGGTAGAGAAAAGTTTCATCAAGTCCAAACAATATTCTTTAATTTTTAAATACTTTCACATGACAGATTTCTGAAATCTGTTTGGGGTTTGGGTTGTTCTGGTTTGGGTTTTTTTGTTGTGGTTTTTTTTTTTTTTTTTTTTTTTTTTTCCTGCTGTTCATGATAATCACTAAGAGAGATACTGGCTTAAAGGACTCAGTGTGCAACTTCCTTCCAAAGATGAACAGTAATAACATCCTTTAACCTCACAAGGGAATTCCAGTCCCAAACAACCTCACCTCATGCACACATCTTTTGAGTTTTCCTTTGGAATGACAGGACCTTCCTCTGAGGCTGTCTTGCAGCTTTGCTGCAGATCTTTTCCCATCACTGTGTAGTCCTGTTGGCTGTGCTGAGCTATGCTAGCAATGCATGAGGACTTGTGTAAGCTCCTCTTGGCTGCACCCTGTGCAAGCCAATCAGAATTTCTAAGATCTAAAATTAAAGCAGAGCTTTAATTTTGTCAACACATATCAAGTTAACACCTTCCAGGGAATGTGGACTAGGCAAAAACTGCTTTTTAGAAGGAGAAATATGTGCTTGGTTAGCGTTAGCACATTTTAGATTTCTTGAAACAGTAAAGAACATCCAGTGTGTACTTTGAAAATCCTTAAGGTCCTTAGTCCCCAGCCTGCTGCCTGTCCTGAATGGTCCCTGTCCTTACAGGAGGAAAAAGTCATTATTGTCCAGGTCACCTTACTGCAGATGTAACTGCAGGATATAATTCTGCACAGGGGGCTGGGAATCTTTGCTTGGTGCTCATTAAAGGATTCCTTCACTGTCTGACTCGTTTATGTATGTTCTATTTTGAAGAACAGCCACTTTCACAGCACCTTCTTTCTTGGGGTCTCTCAACAGTTTGTAATTTCAGATGAGTAATCTTCACAGTATAAATAACAAAGCAAAAAGCTGATTCCATATCTGTTGATGTGAATCTCTTAGGAATTTGTAGTCTGGTTTACTGTGGTGCAGTGACACTGCCTCTTCCTGTGTCTGTATTCTCCCCAGTACTATTGACACTTGTTGGCTAAACTCAACCAGATTTGAAAGAAATATAGCAATATCAAATATATGTGTTCATAAAAGTTTTGTGAAGACTGGTGGAAAATAAATAAGCCCAAATTGATTTCCATACTTAGAGAAATTGGGCAGATTGCAATCTTACATAGCTTTTTGGCAGCAAGCGCCAGCTACTGGTCATGCTCTTTTCGAGTAGTAGTCATGGCACATGCTGTTTCTTGCTTCTGGGGAACGTTCTTTGAGAGTGGGTGTGAGTGAACTTGTGTTAGCATAGTGGCGTAGCCTGTAAGAAAAAAAAAAAAAAAACCTTAAGAAAAAAGGAAATTGATTCGTGAGCGAAGAAACTAAATTACGAGTGTACATGCTGACATGGTGGTGAAATGCACTGTATGTCAAAAGATCTGCTATTTCCAGGGAAACTAATATTTCAATACATACCTCCAGTGTAAGTGATAGTGCCGCTTTTCCACATGCATAATTTTTAATCAAGGTAAATTAAAACTTTTGTATTATAAGCTAGCTAAGTTCCAGCTAAGTTCCAGTTTTCAATAACCTAATATTCAATAGGGATTAAAAAAATGGAGGCTTATTTCTGTAGCAAGACATTTCTCCCTAAAGTGCCCCTAAAAAGTAAGGTACAATTCTGTGAATAGGAGATACAACTTTCAGATACAACTTTCTCCTGAATGTTTTCAGATAAATAATTTCTAATAAAAAATTGAATTTTCATTTCTGCAGATTCATGATATGTCTGCGTGTGGTTTCACATTTTCAAACCACTCCCTCCAGAAAGTTCATCTGGGTGAGGGGAGAGGGTAGAGGGGGAATATTTCAGCAATTACTGTCATGATATAGACCATGTCTGACTTAATTTTTAATTGGATAAAATCTGTGTTCTCATGCTGTTGCATTAGACTAACAATCACTGTTTATGTATGTGATGAAATACTTTCATAAAGAAATCCTTGAGAGTGTGCCTGTTGCTGAGGTATTAATTTTATAGCTGGTCAATCCACAATTACCAGCCTAACACAATTTTTCAGGAAGACTTCATTTTCATCTTCCCATGAGTTTTATAAATACAGTTCTGGGGTATGTTAAACTATCTTTAAGATGACCTTAATATTATTAATTTGGGCAATTGAAATGAAAACTGAACCAATATATTGAAAAACAGATTAAAAACTAAAATTAAAATCTACTGCATTGAGTGCAAAGGATATAGAATCATAGAATTGTTAGGGTTGCAAAGGACCTTAAGATCATCTAGTTCCAACCCCCCTGCCATGGGCAGGGTGTCA
>JAOEHX010052255.1:4405-27020 GCA_025448015.1 Bolborhynchus lineola
TCTCTTTGTCCTTGGAAAGAGAAGGGAAGGAAAAACGGGATGGGAAGGAAAGGGAAGGGAAGGGAAGGGAGGGGAAGGGAAGAGAGGAGGATGGAAAATTAGTCTAGCTTCTTCTCTTTTTCCACAAAAAAAGGAGAAACCAAGCAGAATTTTATATAAGCTGTCACTTCAGTGGGAAAAGGAAAAGCAAAGAGATAAGAGGAACAGAGTGAAGACAGTTTGCTATTTTTTGGTGCAATCTAATGCATGCAGCTATTCAGTGCCCTGCAAAAGAAGCTGTGTGCCTCTGACAGACCAAGGTAGATAGGCAGACCTTCCAGGGGCCACCTTCTTGAGCATCTGTAGTGGTTCAAAGAGCTGTAGCCTGTCACATGGACAGGCACAGCAGAAGACAGGAGAGGGGTCACTGCCGAGGTGTGGGGTCCTGAGATACTATGACTAACTGGGGAACACCTCCCTGTGAGTACTACGGGAACTATCTCCTGGTGGCAGCCCAGCACCATGAGCACTCTGTCTGTACACTGGGATAATCTGTCAGTGCTGTAAGGTGTTGTATGTCACACCAGGGAGCGGAGAGATTGCTCCCCAAGCATTTTCTGTATTGCATTACCCAGCAGGGCTGTGGTATGAGAGGTGACTGTGAGTATCATGTGCAGGATGAGTCACAGCAGACTCAGCCCACTGCAGATAGGGGCACTCAATCAGTCCCAGACCCTAAGGGACTCTACCTGACAGCAGAGGTGATGAACGTAACCGTTTTCTTCCCTGTGCAAGTGAACAGCAACCCGTCAAGTGGCATCTTAGGAATGAGTCATTTCTGTACCAAGCAGCTTTGTTATTTTGGGAATTAACCAATGGAGCACGTGTCTGTGAATTTTAAAGGGCATAACAATAAAATCTACACCAAAGAGTTTCTTGCACACCATTATAACCAGATTGCAAAGAGCTTGGCAAAGGTCAGGCAAACTGGGAAGTTTCTATTTGCAGACGCCTTATTGATGTTATTCCAGTGCTACTACCATTATATCTTGCACGTTCTCTATCCTTCCTAGCCACACATTTAGAAAGCAAATAAGCTCATCAGACACATGTTCCATTCTATGAGAGCAGAGATGCGTATAAGAGCGTGAATGAATATGAATAGCCCATTTTTGGCATTACCCAAGCTCTGGAGCTGATTTGTATGAGTCAGAAATAAGCACTGTGCTGAAAGGGCTCCCATAAAAATATGGATGGTGAAAGAAATGGGGAAAAGAGGAAAGATTCCTCTCAGAAAATGGCTGCTGCCTGGAACAGCTCCCCAAGGCATGTGGCAAGTTGTTATATGGGGCCTGGTTTGCATGGCAGCTCTTCGGTTTGCTGACAGCTCTCCACCCAGCGAGTTCACATTGAGTAATGTCTTCAAAACGTAGCAAAAAATAAACTAGACTTTGAAGGAGAAAGAAGAGGAAAGAGATCTAAAAAACCCTCAGCAACTGAGGGAAAGTTAAAAAAGAAGCCATCAGAGCTTTAACTTTGTTTCTGTTTGGGGCTTTTTTTCTGTTTTGTTTTTCTTAGCACTTCCCCCATTTCAAACTCTTGGTCTTTACCATGAAAGTGGCTTTGAATACTGCATTTTTACACTTGGCAATGAAAATTGTTAGACTAATTAGCATTATACATGAGCTGGGAATGACCATAAGCCGAACAAGGCCAGGAATGGCCCTAGTAGTTAGGATTTTTCCTGTGTCTCTTTTTGTTATGAATGACTTAAAAAAGAGACCACTTCTCCTACCACACAGGCTGTAAGCTTGCCTCATGGCTACCCAACCATGGGAAATTATCCATGCACCAGGTCTGGTGGAAGATGGGAACCCAGAAAGCTGACACTTGTGTTGGCTTCTCATTCCAAACACGTATGAGAAAAGGCCATTTTTTTTCACTACAGGATTTTGGTGCCCCATGTGTCTTGGTAGAAGGACTGTTAACATTGCTCAGATGCCCGTAGGCAGATCTCTAGCTTTGTAGATCCCAGATCGTCACCACCTCCTCCAAAATGTAGTCAGCTGCGGAGATCAGCCTGTGTTTTTGCTAACGGTTGGAGCTCACGGAAGGGTGAATAACTAAAAGAGTCCACTTGTGACAGATGGGAGATAGTTCTCTGCTGGACAATGAATGCCATTTTGATAGCAATACTCACTTTGCAGGCCTGCCTTTGTCTAGGTGTTAAGCCAGTCTGGATGGTGTCAGTTTATTCTGTCCATTGTATACTCAAACTGAGGTGTGGGATGCTCCAAACAGATCTCAGAGTGAGAGGCCATCACGGGTCATTCCTTTTGAATGTTCACTAGTGGCTTTTCCAACCTTGTAGCAGCATAGATCCATGTCTGCCCAGCTAAGAGAGCCTAAAGATACTTGCTTTGCAAAGCAGATGTAGAACAAGATGTAGAACAAGTTTCTTCTAAAACTGTCTTTAGTAAATCACAGCCAAGTGTTTCTGAAGTGGCCTGGAGAAAAGGCTTGAATGTTGCCTGGAATGACCCCATCCAAGCAGGAAAGGGAAGAAAGAGGAAAGATTCAGATCGGCTCTTTTCCCACCACTGGTTGATACTGCTTTCTACTATTTAAGATTAATGTGACAAGGTTAAATTCACTGAGCCTTTACTTCTTACTTTATTTTGGTGTATTTTTCCTGGAAGATTAAACTTCCAGATTAAACTGCTTGAAAAGAAGCAGTGTTCATACAGAGAATAAGTATATCATAGGAACTGGAGATTAGAAAGGCTTCAGACCTGGGCTGTGGTCAGCTTTTGGGGTCCTACTGCACAAATAAAATGAGCCTTTAAGAGAAATGGTGTGGATTTGGTGTCCAGCTGCAGACAGAGAGAAGCTGAGAAGTGGGCCAGGGGCTGACTATGAACCTGTCATACCAAAGTCCCAGGTGGGTAGGTAGATGCCTCACTGATATCAGCTCCTGTAGTAGGGGATGCCTGATCTCAGGGATCATGCTGGCCTCCAAAGAGAATCAACAGGTAGAAAAGGGAGAATCTGTTCTCAGCACCTGGGCAGTCAAAAATGGATTTTCAGGGCCTGATAAGCTACTCGCTGATATTAAGTGGATTCAAGCAGAGGCTCATGAGGGTTTAGACAGCCTTTGTTCCATGCTGGAAAATAATGTATGGGACTCACTTTCCCATTATGACACTGCGGCCAGAAGGATGTTTCCTGAGTGAGCTTCCTGTAGCAAACAGTGGGAATATGATGTACTGGTTACAAGCTTCTCATCACCCTTTAAACACAGGGTTTATTTAGGAAGTGATTTATCTTTTGCTCAGGGGCATTTGTAGTTGCTCAGGCGAAAGGCGTTACAGATCTCCAGATATGTGTGTGCACACAGTAAAAACACTAAAATGTTCCCTTCTTCCTGAAGGCAAAAGAGTCTTTGTTTGAGAAAAGTCCTGCTGCCAGACTATGTTGTGACCCTGACCCTGATCTGGGCCCACCTGTGGGTCCAGGTTCCAGTGTGAGGGGGCAGGCTCTTGGGCAGCAGTGAATGCATTGCGACCAGTGGTGTACCATGGAGGATCCCTCTGCTACTTTCTGTTGGCAGAGTTGCCCTGGTGGGGTGAAGTCTCCCTACTCAGGGAAAGAAATACCTGGTGAGGTTAACAGAAGGAATGCTATCACCTCTTAATCTTTCAGCAGAAGGCTTTACTCTGAGAGTTGGTTGACAAATTAGAGAGAAGTTGTCAATGAGATGCAGGCATATACCCTCATCCAACTGTCTCAGACTGTTTTGCTCCATTGAATTAGTTGTGGGATTCACTTCCAGCACCCTGGGATGCTGTATGCTGGGGTTTTGTGGTTTAAGCATACTGGGTTTGAACTACAAGGGCAGCAGCATTGCCAAATCTGTTTCATCTGGAGTTGTATGATGCTGAATCACTTTTGTTTTCCCCCTGTTTTCAGCCAGTGGAAATAGGGGGAGTGTACAGGACATCATTCCTTGCCATTGTGGTTACAGAAAACACTAGAATTGTGCTCATACTGACGTGTGATTTAGCTTCAGAAATCAGGAACCAAACAAAACCCTGCAGTATTTATTAATAAGTTTCAATTACATCTCCCTGCCTCCAAGTCCAATCACACAGTTTCTCAGGTGGGAAGGAGGAAGAAAGTGGACTGTTGAGTATTTGAGCCTATCAGAATGGTGCTGGGCGCTACAAACCATGAACGACTACAGATAAATTTGGGTGTGAATAATCTGTTTCCTCCACAGATCTGTTTTATGCTGGCAGGGTGCACTGAACAACTGACTGGAGGCAAGAAATGTGACAGACAGGGTGGTTTCTTACAGGGTCCTCAGAGATTGAAACATGAGCTCTGTTCTTCCTTTTAACCCACCTTCTTGTCACTGGCAAAATCATTTGGATTCAAGCTTCAGGTTTAGAGGACTTGCTGGTAGTAGTGGAAGGGTTAAATTGTTTACTTGGGGTGTTTTTCTGTTTGTTTTGTTTTACTTTTTTAAGCCCTGATGTGAATTATCCGTTTTGGCAAGTGAAAGGGAACAGTTGCGTGTACTTGGTATTTTCTGTCACATACACTATTATTAGTAAGAAATACATTTCCTTTTGGGGCGCTAAGGACAAAAATAAGGCTGTTCAGATTGCCACCCCCCTTATTAACTCCACTAAAGCAATTGTGCTGGCATTTAAGACAACTGGCAAATGCATTTGCTCAGCAGCAAATGTGATGCATTCAACATTCTTTTCACATGAAGAAAAAACCAGGGACTTTTAAGCATGGGCAATTTCATACCCAAGCTTTGTTAATGATTTTTAATGTTTTCAAGAGGGAAAAAAGATTCCATTCACTTGGTTCAGTGTGAAGGAAGCGGAACAGCTCTAATATCCAAAATCTCCTCCAGAGCTTTCAGAGCTCCTTGGTGCACAGTTTTTCCCTACGTGCCATCAGATTTGCCTTCAGTGACAAATCATTTGGCTATATCTTGGATTTTGCATCCAGTATGCACAGTTCCTTAATTCCTGGAATGAATTACCTCATAATCTAAGCACAAAGATAGGACATGTCTCAATAGCACAAATTTTTTCCACTTGCAGGAGCAGGATCCTTTTTCTAGGAATGAATGGTATCATGGTGCCCAGATGCTGTTGGGCTCCCTTCTTTGGTAACAATGCTATTGTCAGCCATAACAACATGGTTCATGTTGAGTGCCCAAGCAATTCAGATCGTGGCGTGCAGAAAAGCATCTGTTTCTTTTCAAGATCCTGTGCTCAGTGGCATCAGCTTTGCATTTGGCCCTAGTTAGTTTGGTTTGAAACTGCTGAGGTGTTTTCCCACAGTAGCTCACGCTTTTCCACTGATACTGATTAAACAGAGTTCTTTGGCTCTCCAGAAAAGATTTTTCTGCTCATCCCTCACTACTTATCATTTATCTACTTATCTCAATTTATTGTGGGGAAAACGTGGGGTTTTAAATCCAGCGAAGTGCTTAATGTCACCTCCCAGCATTGAGAGAAGTAAATGGCAGTGGTAGAAAGTGCTACAGTAACTGTTGTACAGTGCACTTGTTTTCTTTTCTTTAACCAAATTAAAGTGCCTGAGCAGTTGTCAGTGATAGAAAGCAAAATGCCTGTTCATGGCTGATGGCAAGAAAAATCATATAGACAAAGCAAACTGATAGGGAAGTTTACTAACTCTTAGCTATGAGGTGTTTTTCCCATGTCTGCTTCAAGGACTTTGGTCTTCATCCATCAGTCTTTATATATACACTAAATAGCGTTTAACAAGTGGCTTTTAAAATAGGGTGAACTTTTGAAAAGCGAGTATTTATAGAAGTAGCTATTTAGTTTGCTAGTAATTTTCAGTATTCATTTTGCTATTGCTGAATATACAGAACAGGATTATTCACCCACATTACCCAGCTGTTTCTGTTTGATAACGCAGCAAGGACTGTGAGGTAAGTATCTTTCTATGGAAATGGCTGTGATGTCATTATTCGTGGCTATGAAAAAGTGAGATCTGTGAGGAGGAGTTGGTTTTGAGACAGAAAATCCCAAAATATAAATGTCTTGCATATTGGTTAGATGGTCAATTAAAATGAAATCCAATTAGGGAATATTGCAAGAAATTCACTTTCTTGCACACACTTGAAAAATGCTTCCTGATACTGGAGTTCACAAAACCCACAGTAGTAACCTATTAGAAGAAGCTGCAGTGCTTTTCCAACTATACTTTTCCTATAGGTGAGTCTTGGCAACATCATAAATTTACAGGAGGAGGTGATATTAGAGTGCTTAGTAAAGAGTATGTGGGGGTTGGGAGTTTTTCACTAGCCTTCCTGGCAGTTGAAGTGGATGGGTAATTGCATTTGGAAGTTGTCTGACCTCTTCAAGAGCTGGGACTTGGAGAAGAATTTTCGATCTGACTGACACTTGCATAAAAACTTTCTGTTGCTGCATCTAAAGGTATGGAAAGGCATATTCAGAAATATAGGTTATAAGCCAAGTACACAACCATTCTCACTAGATGCTTCAGTGAGTGTTTCATGTAGAAGTCCTGTTACAACTGACTGAGTTGATCTAACCCAAAATGCTTTTGTTTCCTCTCTTCAGGAGTCTATTGAACTAATCTACCACTTCTCTCAGTAATGCGGTAAATCTCCTTAAGCTATTCCATGCTGGATGGTAGGCAGACCTGCTTCTCATTCATTTGCAGCTGGAAACTGAAGTTTATCACTTCTCTGTGACAGTGTTCATCAGATCAGACTCCTTGGTCATTTATTGACCAGCCTCAGGTGGCATTTGGGATCAAGAACAGAAAAGATCCTATGACAGAACCTTGCTAGTGGTGAGCTTAACAGCGAGCAGAAGACTGTTCAGAAGCAAACTTCCAGCACATGGCATTCACCATATGACCCAGAGTAGTTGCTGCCTATTTCAAGACCAAACATTTTGATGTTTTGAGCAGGGGGGAAGCTAACATATGAAAGTCTGATTTTTACTCAGGAAGGTTGCTCCTATGCTTCAAACCTTCTGTTTGGTTCTCCCCAGCTTGCTAATGTTTATCCCAGTCCTGTCTCTGTTGATGACAGAGTATTCAGCACTATGAAATGTTACATACTACTAACTGGTAATGAGCTAAGTGATCTCAAGTTTCTCCACTGGTAGTAACTTCCACTTATGGTTTTCTGCGTTTGGTTGAGCAGCGTGTTGACTGCTATGGAGGAGACTGTCACTTTGTACTAAGAGAAATGTGCTGGGGAAAATCCAGTTGGGGTTTACATTTGGTACATCCATAGAAGTCTGCTCAGGTTTTCCATTTCATAAACACTTGTAGCCAGGCTGAAAATGTGACTGAAGTTGGGGTCAGTGGACAAACATATACACCCTATTGCTTGGATCGAAGAGTATGGCCAGGACAAAAAATATACCCGGAAATCTTTTACAGCAAAACTCAGATGCAGGAAGACAGTCATGTCTTTGGAATATGATTTGGAATGACACAGACAGCAGACCCACAGGGACTGAGAATCTTCTGCAGGAAGATCTCCATTATCACAGTCTCCTCCAGTGCCATGGATCAGCCAACTTGCTCCACCAGAGAGATCTGACTTCCCTTGCACTGATCTAATTGTGAATCCTAATACTTGGAAGCTGGCCTGGAGGCCGATGCCAGAGAAGCATGCCTGGGTGTAGCAGCACATGATCAATCTGACCAGCAAATGATCCCAAAAGGCAAAAAGCAATGATAGTTTTGAAGGAGGCTGTCAAGAGCCAGCTGGAGCAAGCTGTGATGTGTTTCAGACTCCCAGGCTAATCCCATGCTGACCAGCTAAAGCTTGAGATGCCAGAGGGAGCCCACCTCTGGGACACTCAGTGACTCTGAGTGCTGGCCAGACAGCACACAGCATGGTGGGTAAGCTGTGCAAGGCCAGCACTTCTGAATTACAAGGCAGAGAGAAGCACTGCCAGTGCTGAATTTTCTAGAAAAATGGTAGGTATCTGAGGAAAGTACAAAGTCAGCTTTAGATCCCCTCTGCAAAGGGAGAAGAAGACAGCAGACAGCTTTATTTTGACAATAGGTGACCCTGAAGATGATTTTAATCATTTTCTACCCACTCAGAGATTGCTACCTATGAAACTGTTACAGGTGTTTGAAAAGCGTTGCACTCCCCTTGAAACAAGTGATATGTTTTGAAACCGATAGTGTAAAGGAAAGGTGGAGACCTAACATAATCTGTGATTGATCTAAGGTTTCTGAGTCAATCTTGCAATTTCAGAGCTGGCAAAACAGCAGGCTGTGATCTGTAAGGAAACAAAAACCAAACCAAACCAATACCAAACCACCGAAACTGAAACCCCACAGAAACCCCAACCTTAAGTGTCCAAGACGGTGAGGGTGGGAGACAAAGGAGCACTACTGTAGAACTAATTAACCCTTCGCAGCAAAACAGAAGTTTCTTGCTTATGGGGCAACTGACTTGCTCATATTGAAGCTTAGGGCCAGTGTTAATACTCCCATAACATTGACTTACAGGGAATGTGAAAGATCTTAGGGAGGAAGTCTGGAGGCAGAAAAGAAGAAAGCAAGTTACAAACACAGAGACCATAAAAAACAGATCATGGAGCTGCCTGAAGCACAGAAACCCCCCCAAGTCATCATAATAGCCAGTGACTGAAAAGAAATACTCCAGAGCTGAAATGTTTTTCTGGTCTTGTAAGAGCATTCAGGCATCAGCAGCCATGATAACAGAAGGCATTTTAATGCATTCCATGGGGTCCTTTTTTGTTCTACCCTTCCTTTCTCATTCACCTATGTGAGGGAGAGCTTTCTGGTGAGCCTGTTTTCTTTCGCCCTTGTGCCAGCAGCAAACCCCTACATCCTGCATGGTGAAATGCAACAGATGAAGACAGATACCTTGCTAGAGGGGCTGATGGGCACTCCTTGTCCTGGTTGCATGCCTTTGAATTCCCAGTGAATGTAGGAGTTGCCTGGGTTGATGCTGCTCTGCAGTGGTGCCAGCCATTGTTCTGAATGTGACGGTGATTGCCTATCACTGTCACTGCCCAAGAGTGAATATAAATGATGCCACCAGAGAATGTCATCAGGTCCATTTGCTCAGAGGCGTTCTTTGTAAGAGTGATGGAGGAGATGCTGGATGGGCTGACCTGAAACCAAGCACTGCACTAGGTAGGTCCTAGCTGGCCTGTTGTGAACAGGAGCATGGGCTGCCACAGGTGCTGCTAGGGGCACAGAGGGGTTTTCAAAAGTACTGTCAGTTAAAATCAGAGTGGCATACAAAGGCAAACATATGTCATGATTTACAGCTCCCATCTTAGCCAAGACTGTCTTTAGCAGGTGACATCCACACCAAAGACAAGAACTAGAGTGCTTATTGCTGTATTCCTGTGTATATATTGGATTATTGTCAGAGAGAAATTAAATGGAAACAACCCAGGACATTTGTATCTCTCCCTTCAGGTTGGTATCTCAACAACTAGGCTGACCAAAGTGTCTTCTGTTTGCCCTTCTTTTTCATTCTGTTGTGGCTGTATTCCTGGCTGTGCAATGGCTCAGTGCCATTAGAAGACGCGGGGAGCTTTCCAGCCTGGGGTGTGCAAAGGGTTAGTGGTGGGATCCCAGTCCAAGGATGCGGAAGATAGTGGTTTCAGAACTCTCAAGTCCTAAAGCACCTCTCCAGCCAAACTATTAATACCTGTTCTTGAGGGAAGCCCAGGGTCAGTCTAGGGGAGCAGTTAAGTTAGGCACCTAAATTAAGTGAACTGGAAAATATTAGCAATCTGAACACAGATTCTGTGGAACAAACTTCTATCTGAGGCTTAGAATAGATTTTCCAGGTGTTTTAATTCAGAGAAAGAGATGAAGGCTGCAAGAGATGAAGTGCAGCATGACTGGTGGCCAAAGAAGAGTGTGAAAAGTGAAGTGTGGACCTTTTCATTTGCAGCGGGATATGACCATAGCTATTTGTGGGATTTACTGGAATACCTGGAAAGGAAACAGTTTCTAATACAAGGCAGGAATGGAGCTGAGACTGTTTAGAAAAAGAATAAAACCCTGCTTGTTGCTGTTCTTTCTAAGAAAAGTCTGTTGTTTAAGGACAGTTACTGTAAACATATGACAGAGAAAATAGCATTCAGAAAGCAGTTGTGTGCTCAAAATACCATTGCTTAAAAATGTAATGATTTCATACACTGTTTTGGATCGTTTGACAGAGGCATAAAGTTAGATTTGCTGGGTTCTTAAATTGCTCTTATGGACATTTTATTGCTTGTACAATTAAGCACCCAAATATATTTTAAGGATACACTTTTGAATTTGAGCCAAGATCTTAAACACAAGCTTGATTTGCAATAGCATGCATTGACTTCATAGGATGTGTAGGACCCTGGATTAATCATGAAGTAAGATGCCTGTACTGAGGGACTTTGAGCTTTTGAATCTTGTCCAGATTTGTCGTAACATTCTGACATTCGCAAGCCCAAGAATGCAATAAGAAAGTGGGACATGAAATGAAACTCATCCAGCATCTTTTTCAATGCAGTACATTTCTCCCAGCAGGCCAGAGTGATTCTAATAAGACAACACAAGGCCAAGAGACCCACCAGGGGATTACAAAACCATTAATTCCGTACCACTTGTGGGAAAATGCTGGAAGCAACTGAAGGATTTGTTAAGCAAAAGACTTGGCAAATTCAATTGATTTGGGAGATTTCACAGAAAGCTGTTCTTGCCGAGCTGCCAATGTAAGAAGGGGTTATGTCCAGGAAATTTCTAAGTGTCTTGTTGGCACCAAGTAAAACAGAATAGGTGATGCCATGTAAGAAAAGCTGAAGAGCTAAATGAGGTGTTCTGGGTTTAAGAGGCTAGTATTTGATCTTTCACCAGGAATTCAGTCAATCTCCTGCTTTCTCTATGTTGAATCTCCACAGTGGCCAGTACATACAAGGGACTGACAAATACAACTATTGTAATAAATACTCATTAAAAATACTAGAGTGAAGCACCTATTTCAAGGGCAAAACCTGTGCAAAGATGGAACTGTTTCTAAATAGGAGAAAGGCTCAGTTAGCGAGCACACAACTCAGGGTTTATCCAGTTTGTTTCTGATCCTTGCACCAGCTGAAAACTCAAAACCAGGAGAGTGCCCGTGCTCTCTGCAGCCCTCCAGATTAGAAGCTATCCTCAGACACTCCAGGATTTCAGAAGGAATGATGATACATCTCTGAATAAGCTAGAATTGTTTCTAAATCTGTTAAAAATCGAATGTGAAGAAAGTATTACAGCAAGAGTTTCCGCAGAGTCATCAATCAATGTAAGAAAAATCTGTTACAGATGGCCTCTATTCCACTGTAATGAGGTCAAGAGACCCAGGTTAGGTGTCTGGAGAGATAGAGCTGCTCCACAGCATCTTTCCAGCCTGGGAGCTTTACAGTGGAAGTGTGGAGACACAGGGACTAAGTAAAGCTTAACTGCTGTGCTCCACGAGGCTCTCAGGCAGCCCAGGAAAGAAAGTCTGTGTGATAAGGATGAGAAGCACAGTGAGTATTTTTGACTAGTGTAAGCTATGTTTATACTCAAGCTCCTAGCGGAGCTGTGCTTCTGTGATGGTCACCCTGTCCCACTGTGAGGGGAGCAAGAGGATGAAGCCAGCCTTTTGAATACTGCCTGGGGAGAAGTGGCCAGGCCCAGCAACGACCAAAACCTGGGGTGCAGTGACATCCCATGCCTATCGCTGTAAGAGAGACTGCTGGCTGAGGGGAACAACTGGCTGGGTTCAGAGATGAAAGGAGCAGTGCACAGGGGATCCACGGCTGATGCCATTGCCTCATCAGCGTGCATGCTGGGGAAGTAGTCAATGTCTGATGTCAGGGCAAGTGTGCATACAGGAGACTAGAGCATGGCACAGCGCTCATGCAGGACTGCCAGGCTGCCCAAGCTGAGCATGCAGAGCTGAGGAGCAGATGAGCCGCTCACGGAATACCAGAGCTCACCAGTGAACCGTGGGGCAGGAGCCACGGAACAGCAGGAGCAGCCACTTAGCAAAACTGTTGCAAGGAACCCAGACATGCTGGGATTTCTTCCTCCACAGTCAACTGGCCAAGACCCAAAGACTGAAGGGGCAGTGTCAGCTCTAAATTGCCATGCTGCTGGTTGTAAAAGGCCATGTAGGGAAATGAACTTTTCTGTCGCATGATTCTCCCCCCATTCCATTTTAAAAGAGAAACGAAGTGATGGCTTTTTATTTTTTTATGCTGTTTTAAGAAGTGACTACATAATAAAAAAGCAGGTTCCACAGGAAAAAGCAAAAGATTTCTGACATGCTTGTTCTTTGTCATAAGAATATGAAAATAGTTTAAATGTGGTTGTTTGCTTCTACAGGATTCTTTGTATTTTGCTTTGTTCAAACAGAACAAAGATGCAGGGACTGGGCTACTGAAGAAACAAGTTTTGCATCTCCCCATGGCAGAGAAGAAAGAAACTGAACTAAGTTTGAGCTCCCTTTGATAAAAAAGGACAATGTATCTAATATTCTGGTCTGTGGGATTTGTGGTTCTGACAAAGGCTAGGCCAGTACTACAGAAACTCCTAAAATAAACCAAATAATTTACATCCTCCTTCAGGGGCATGTATGAAACCCTTACATACATCTCAGTGGCAGTAAAACTCGGACATTTCTGCTCAAGCTAAGGTGGCACAACTACTGCTGCTGTTGGTGGACTTCCGGCAAGCTGTAAGGACTTGTGATGCTGCATGTGGGAGATGAAAGAGAGGAGACAAGGCACCTTCATCCTGAAGGTCGTCTGCTGTGTGCGGGCAGCTGAAGGTGCCTGGTGGCTTCTAGCTGCCAGCCTGGATCCAGGTAGGGGCAGGGCATGTAACCTCAATGAAGTCAGTCTATGCAAGGACCCTGTTTGCTTGTCCCTCCTTTTACCTGAAGGATTGCTCAAGGCTGGGCGCTCTCACAGCCTGAAGAAATGCCTCTCCCTGTCCCTGAGGACTGTGTCCTGCCCATTTTCCTCACAGGCTTATTTATCTTTCAGCCAGTTTAATGAGCTGCATCAGTTCACCAAGGGCAGAGTGAGTCAGAGCTGGCTTGAAGGAAGCAGCCAGACAGGTCCAAATGCAAGCAGGAGGAGGAGGAGAGGAGTGGCGAGAAGGACTGCCCTTCAGCCATGCCAGAGAGCAGGAAGGGTCAGCTCCTCCGCCCTTGGTAAACCTCACCCAAAGCGTTGGGTAACCAGCACTTCAGCTCGGATCGCTGCTGAGGCTGCCAGACTGGGCTGGGGGACCCTCCCCTTCTCCCCCTTCTCCTGCTGAAAGAAGCTGCCTTCCTGGATCATATTCTGCTGCCTGTGTGCTAGGACAGGTTGACAGAGAAACAAACCCTGAAATACCATGTCCCAGGAAGATAGACCAGTTTGCTTCATGTTCCCACGGGTGCCCCATGCCCACCTTGCCCGACAATACCCAAAATGTCTTTGCACTGGCACCTGTCTGTGATTGTAGCTTACTTCTCTGAGGAAATCCACTTAGGTTTCCTCAAGAAACAAAAATATCACAACTATTCCAATTTCTGGGAACAAAGGTTTTGCATGTACTAAAAAAGATGTAGCCAATTATGTCTTACTTACAGCGTTGGGAGGAGGATTTGGCAGGGATAGTATCTCACAAAACTTCTGTTGGAAGCAGCCCCTCCTCTCTCTGCTGCCTGTTATCTTGGCACTGTCCAGATCACGACTCATGGCTGTATCCCAAGTTTCTCCTAGATGCACTTATTGAATCTCCTCCCCTTATTTTCTCCAGTGTGTTTGGAAGACAAAGCTACACAGTGGGGGTTAGTGAAAGAGTTTCATTTTCCACCCCGTGTGCTAGTTCCCAGGGGAAGACATTAAACCCCACCCTTTATTAGTTGCTGCCTTTCAGTTTTGATGACCTAGTTAGATACCACACTTTGTAGAGCACAGGGGTTGCTGTAACCAATTCTGGCCAGGCCTCTTGGCAAATGCATCAGTGCAGTGTTTCTTTGGAAGATTTTTTTCTTTGCCATTTTTTTGGGAGCTGCAGATGTACTTCCAAACCTTCTGTTGACAGAGTGGTGTGTTTATTTCCTATGAATCGTGTTTATGTGATTATACTAAATTAATACATACCTTAAAAAATAAAGGTGGAATAAGATCAGTAAATTTTAAGGTGGAGGGTCTGGTCTCTGTTGCAGGGAGAAGGTAATCTCTGGAGATCTGTGAGGGTCTAGCATGCTCTATAAAGTACATTCTAAGTATTTAAATGGTATTTCTATCTTGGATAAAGGAATCTATTTTAAGAGAGGAAGGTATTACGTTTTCTCTGCACATCAATGCTTTGTGGTTCCTGAAGAGAAACTCATCAATCTGTGGTGACAATTATATGGGAAACCTTACTGGAAGCAGATTCTAGGAAGAGGGTATATGGATTAGTGATCTGAGAGGTAGCAAAGCATAGGGGAAGCAGACAAGCTGGATCCTTGAAGAATGTGAATTATTTACGTATCAGTGAACTGGATCACAGAGAGCAAATCCAGGGTGATATTGCTTAATAAAGACTACCTGCATATATCCTACCTGTGCATGTTTGACACTGGGCAAGGGAAAGCTATGAATGAAAAGATTCCCTATGTAGCTGGCTCAATGCAGAGCCTTTGTGGAGAAAGCAGACATATAGCCAAGGAATGCTGCTAGACAAAGACAGCTTGTCAAAGTACATTGCATTTTCACCTTCCTAAGACTATTATTTCTAGTTCTTCCTGTCAAAAAAAAAACAAAAAAACAAAAAAAAAAAAAAAAAAATAAATAAATTCCAGATCCATGTAATCTGTTCTTGAAATGTAATGCAACCTCCTAAGCAATGTCTGGTAATTCGCTGTCATCTTGGTCAAGGGCGGTCAAATTATTTAATTACACATAACAGTTATTGTGTAAAGACTTAGGAAAACACAGATAAACGTAACTAATCCCTCTTTATTTATTCCCTGCAAACAAAAGCATAAGGGTTTCTGGAGAGGAAAAAGAAGCTGTCCAATTAACATAATTAGAGCTTGGTGTCACTCAAATCTTCACCACAGCCCACAGACATCCTGAGTATTTTGATTATGCAGTGAAGTCACGAGCAGATACAACTCTTTTCAAGGATGGTGCCAAGGGCCGGTTTTATTGGCTGCTCTTGTAATGTTACCTTGCTGCCACTGGATGGCATCTTCTGCAGGCTCCTGAAGGGCCATCAGAGGGGTGTAGGGGTCTCAAGGAGCTTGCTGCATTCCCAGGTGGGTTAGAGGCCGGGAGCTGCGCACCTGAGCAGCACCTTACCACGTTTCCATGTACGGGGATGGCATATTTTTAAGACACATTAATGGGAATTTGGAAGGAAGGAGTAACATGACAACTCTGACAACCTCATACCCTTACATTTAGAAGATGAAGGAAGGTGCCCAGTGTCCTCCCCTTGCTCCTGGCCTCTTCAGCTGCCTGACTGCATGGCTGATTAGATGGAGGAAGGGGAGTCAACCAGTTCCCAAAGCCCCATAAAGTTCTAGGTATGGCTACTGAAATTATCTCCAGTGAGTGAACATCTGTGCACAGAGGCTGCCTTGAGAATGGTTTTGCTGTCCCATATCCACAACAGATGAATGTTGAACAGCCACTGCTTCCTCACTCCATTGTCACAGCAGTTTCTCTTTACTTGAGTATAAAATATGATTGCAATCAGGAGAGACAAAGCTTCAGATGACTTGGCACTTTTCTTCCTTTGGTGATTACATTGCTCCAGGTGATGACTTTCTTTTTAGAGAAAGTCATCACAACACCGATTTGCTGGAGATAGGACCTGTGCTATTCACATCAAAACAAAAGGATTTTTCACTGAACTGATTGGCATTAAAAGACTATACCACTGTAACGTGACACAAAACTGCCTGCATTTCATCCCACAGCCTTCTCTGTCTGCATTTTGACTTTGGCAGCCTCACCTTTCCACCTGGGACAGAATCTATGATTTACAACAGGTGTCCCATGCTGCACATCATGCTTTCATCATGGAAGAATGTCTTATGAGTGGTGGATGGTGGTCTTTGATGCCATTTACCATCCAAACGTTGAAAGGACCTTCAGGTTGAAGGAAGGCTTGTGGAGTGCCAAAGAAAGCCTTATCTGTGCAGCAGATGAAGGAAGGCTCCCAGCTTTCAGTCCTCTTCCTACTGACATATGGATGGGTGCTGATGAACATAGGTAACTCCTCCTTCAAGGACACACTCTTAAGCACCCTTTAAAGACTGCAGAAATCAGAAAAAACACAGAACAGTGAGTGTTCTGAGTGCTAAATGTAAGAAAAACGTTAAGATAGCAATGGCAAAAAAAGCAAGAAAATTCAAAGCAGCCCCTCTGGAGAAAAAAAAAAAAAAAAAGTAATAAAGACTCAAAAGAGAGACTGTAATAAATTCTGACCAAAAGATTTAAGAAAAAATCCACCCCTAACACACATGCACACAAAAGATGAAGAAAAAGGCAGCCTGATTCTATTAACCAAGTATTAACACCCCTGGCTAAAGAGAGCCTGCAAAAGGAAGGATTAACATTTTCAATAAAGGGGACCAGATATTGCAGTGCTAATCACCAGCACTCTCCTCTGACAGGAGAATGGAAAATGATGTTCTTAATAGTGTGAAACAGAGCAGGAGGTTCACAGGCAAAGAATGAGGGGTTGCTGCTGGCAAATGACAAATAACCTGATTAGAAAAAGGCATCAAAAATCAGGGGAAGTCTCTGCAAGAAATAGTAACCATGCAAATTGTCCCAGCATCCATGTGTCTGTCTGAGCTGCAGCTCTACCAGAGGGGGTTGTGACAAGGGCTTTAGTGCTAAACATTGAGGCCATGTCCTGCATCATGACTTTCTAGTCATTGTTTTTGGAAAAATAGACCCCTAAATGTCCTATGTGTTGCATCATCTTAAGGAGTCTGAGAAAAACATTAATTTACTGAGTAGCTCTGTGCCATAGTGCCTTGTCTTTTTGTGCTGCCTGTCATTATGGTAGGAGCCTGCCTGTTACCTTGAAATGCATGTGGAAAGACTGAAAGTTATGTCGTGCAACTTAGTGTAACAAGTCACAGTCTTTTTGCAACTGAGTCTGCTTGAGTTAACTATTCATCGTTGACCTCCAGAAGACAAGCAGGACTGGGTCATGCACATCCCTAAGAGCAGCCTGCCAGCTGTTATAGGCAACAAAATACTGGACAGTGATCTCTATTAGGGAGAAGGACTGAGGGGGGTGGTAAGAGAGGCTGAAGGTTTTAGGCTTCTGTCTCTTGCCACCCTTGTTAGCATTGCGTTTGTCTGTGATAGCCAGTGGCATAGAGCAGTCACTTTGGATATCCAGACCTATACGTGCACGTACCCTTTGTGTTGCTTGAATAATACAGAGGTGATGTGGCTGTACCTATGCATTAAGTTCGTTGTCATACCTAATGTGATCAAACTTGTTTCCCCTTCCTAAAGCCTCTTCATGGAACTGTAGTCCTTACACATCCTTTGATGAGAAAGCTCAGGTTCAGATAACTTTCATCAATTCTAGCTGTCACAGAAGCTATTTTTTAACCTGTTTCATTAGATTACAAGGTACTGGGGACAAGGATTTGCTCTTTCATGCAACACTCCAGTACAATTGGGTACTTCGGGTGCTACCATTATATGACGTGATTGCATATAACCAAGAATCCTCTTGCTCCCTGCCCTAAAGCTCCTGCAGAACCCATTAACATTCACATTGTATGCAGGTACCATTTTGCCCATTCCCTTTTGGAGAGCAATGCAGATATACACAGTATTAGCTTCCCACACACTTACAGCCTTGAAGAGAAAAACTATTCCCTCTTGAGACTTCCAGGGCATTTAAGCAGGCAGAATTTAATTACTGACAGTGTATTAGGTTGTTCTCTGATCTTTTAGGAACAAGAATGAAGCAGCAGCGGGACCAGGAGTGCAGACAACCCACATGTTTACTCAGAGGGCTCCTTCCCAAGTCTGCTGAATCATGAACAACTCTGATGCAGGGAATTCTCTCCCTGGTGCTTGTTTCACTTTGTGCTGTATCAGAGTACAGGGCTCTGGTTTACAATGTGTTTTGATTTGGCTGGGGGTGAAAGGTACTCAGGTTTCAATATTTTTTACCCCATTAACCCATAAGGTTGCAAGGAGCCCTGTCTATCCACAAAATCTCATCCCTGATCCAGTCAGAGATGCTAGTCTGAGGTTTCTCTAAAGCTTCCTTAGGGGTCCTTCAGTTCACGAGAACACTGTTACCAAGAGATTAAATGAATTAAAAATTGATGACTGTTCTGTACTGAACGTCTTGCAGTCAAGGATATTTAAACAGATAGCAGGGAGGGTGCAGGAAGATTGTTTGCCGGAGGTTTTTTTCCTGTTTTATGGGGGCAGGGAGGAGGACAGGGAATGGTGGAGCAGGGGGAGTGTCTGCTGATTCTGGGTAAAGAAATTCTTCTTATAAGCGCAATATTGAGATAGAATAGAGTGTTCTGAGGGATGCACTTTGCCTAAACAATACAGGAGGTGCCCAGAGAGACATCAGAGAATTTTGCAGTTTAATGTCATTTAAACCCAAAGCCCATCCTGGCAGGGCTGGGCACTGGTGGGGGAGCACCCCTGGGTCAGTTCCCTGCAGCTTCTGTGAGTGGTGTGGTACACAGCCCAGTGCCATAACAAAGCCCTGCCGTGGCTGCCTCCCAGAAGGGCAGAATAAAATGTAGAGTGAGCAAAAAGGCTCAATAGCTAAAGAGCAGTTTGTCCTAATGTACCCAGCTTTAGACCTAGGTGAGATTTAGTCCCTGTTGACCCAGGGCTCTTGACTAGGCTGTCTAATGTTCTTTTATACTAACTGGTGTAGTAGTCCCTGGGATGGGAGTGCATGCATCTTGTGGCAGATGTTTTGAGCCTTTGCTTTCATCAGTGCTGCTGCTGGAAGAAGGTGGGGAAGTGCCTGGCCCCGCATCTCTGGCCATTTGCTAGGTGTACTGCAGGTCCAGGTCCGCTCTAGGTTTGAGGCTGTTATGGCTCACACAATACCATGTTCTCACTTCAGCTCTTTAAACCAAGGGCAAAGTTTTAAAAAATGGTAATGTACGTTTCCTTTGTCTTTTGGTCCCCAGTTGGAGACAACTTTAAAAGAGCTGATTTTTATAGTGTTTGCTCTGAACTTTTTGGGCATCTTTAAAGATGTCATGAGCTGAGTTCTCTTTTCTAAGACTAGTGCTTGAACTCTATCTGCATCCCTAACTTCACCTCAGAAGATGCTGTACTGGGCAGAAGGTAAAATGTGTGATGTTCATGTGAGAAAAATGTAATCATGCTGGATTAAGACTTCTAGCAAACAGGGGTGTAATCTGGTTTATACATGCAGTCTTTGTGCCCTCGTCCCTCATGGCATCATTCCAGCTTGGAGTGTTCACTAATGTGGCCTCCTCCCTGTCCTTACCTGCATAAATATAAAGGTTCTGTGTCAGTGTCAGTAGTAACAGAGGACCAACAGTGGAGCAGAAGAGAACTCTATAGCTCCACTGAGAAAACTGGTAGAGGTTCTCCATGTATGTTTGAGAGAGTGAGAAGGGGACAGGAAAAAGAGGAGAGCACTGAAGAGTAGATTGTTTACTGTGTTTTGAATTTAAGTTCAGACAAACAACAAAACTTGTGACGTCTACTCTTGATTGAGAGATGAATAAATACCTCAGTAGCTCCTTCCTTGTATGATTCAACATATTGGCTAATTCATTAAAATTAATGGCCTCAGTGACCACTCAAGTTGCATTTTCCTTGTTTCTTGAGAAACTGTTAATTTCCTCAGAATTCAGAAAACATTGCATTTCCAAAAGTAGCTCCTATACCTGCATGAAAGCTAAGATTAATGTGTTATTAAAGACACTGTCATTCAAATTTCAAAATGCAATTGTCTCAATATCAAAGAACAACAGTTGTGAATTTATTTTTCATTCTAGTTTTCCTCCATGAAATGAACTTGTTTTCTTTGGAGAAGAATGAGGAAGGAAAGCCGCAAATACATGGATGTAATTGTCCTCATTAAAAGCTGGCTGAACAGACTTTATACTGTGGGGTCTACTCTCTGTCTCTGAGGTAAGTTCCCATGTATTTTTAATGGGAAACTTATTACCAATCAAACCTGAATTCTTGCACTGATACATGAAAGTGGATGTTCTGTGTTTTTTCATCATGCTGGGTCTCCTGGGAAGAGCAGCTCATTACTGCATCAACTGTCCCTGCCCTTTGCAAAAAGCTCCACCAAGGTCATATCAAGAGGTGATGGATAAAGGCGAGCTTTAACCCTTGACCTTGACTTTCCTGGTGCTGAGTGTTAATAAATCTACATTTAGGGATAGAGATTTTCTCCCAGCTGCTCTTTGTTTGGGAAAAGGGGTGACGTGCTGATGCACAACAGGTTGCATTTCCTAGGGCAGTGCTTGAGAAGAGTGGCCTTTCCCCTGCCCCCACCCCAGAGCTCTCCACCCGTTGCAGGAGGATAGCTATGAATAGGACTTAGGCATCTGGTGGGGCTCAAGTCACACGGTGGGCTGAGATGTTCTGGGTATACGGGGTCCCCTGTTTTCACAAAGGAGTTCTTCCCTGGTACCACAGGAAACAGCGGGGTTTGCTGTTCTCCCTCCTGATTTCTATGGGTGAGGCCAAAACAACATTTACTTGTGTCATTGTCTTCAGAATGTTGTTTGAGGTGACCTTCAAGAGTCTAAAACGTCTTTAAGAGGGGTCCCCTCCCTGTCACACCCTTGGGGGATCCATATGATCAAGTACCAGGAGGAAACAAGTACTTTGAAAGCCTTCAGAAACCTTGGGGATATACTTCAGGAATAGCCTTCATTTGTCCCTGTGCTCAATAGCCTCCTAACAGGTGAGCAGAAAGCCCTTCCCAAAGTTGTTCAGTGCCATTTCTCTATGTGTAGGGCAAGGAACAACCTAGTGAAGGAGAGGACTGTCCTGTTGTCTTCCTTTCTACCTCTGTTCATCTGCTTAATTTTCTCTAAATGCTGAGTCTTTTATTTTTTCCATTCTCGTTCCATTTACCTCACTATCTTTAGAGAGCGGCAGTGGGCTCACTCCATCCTCTGCATCCTCTGTATCAGTTTTCTGTAATGCTGCTGGCTCTTATGTTTCTCAGTGGTGAAATGGGCCCTGTTGAGGTACACCTCAACATAAATTAGAGAATGAGCAAATTAACATCCTGGGCTGCTGTAGTGTGCTTCCAAACACGGGGTTTTTTTTTCTTCTGGTGAAAAGTATTGTCATAAAACTTCCAGTGCATGAAAGCTGCCTGTGGTAAGTGAGCTGCAAAGTAGCTCCTGCATAGAACTACTCTGAATGGCTCTGGGCATTTCAGTGCTGTCATCTTCTAAGGAAGTTAAATTGCTTTGTTCCCTGTGTCCAATTAGCTCTATAATCAATTTAGCAGAATGTGGAGCAGGAATGTGCTGAGATTGGGAAGAGTCATTTTGTCAGAGGACATGTTCAGATAGATCTCTATTTGGGGCAAAGACACATGAGGAGATCTCAGAAGAGCAGGCAGAGATCATATGGAGCTGATCAAACTTGGAGCCTTTACAGAACTGAGGGTGGGAGCTTTCTGCACGCTGGAGAAGAAACACCAGAAGTCATAGAAATACCAAGACCAGAAATTAATTGTACAAACACTTGTTTTTTATTAATTTTATACAAACATTCAAGTTTGCTGTCAAAACCAGCAGTAGGCAGTAGCACTGAAAGGTGAGATTTAGAAGTGCCAGGGTTAGCAGGTGGGTGCAATTGGCTGTAGTATTGTGCCCTCTTGTGCAGCAAGGCTTTGCCCTGTGACTCTGCAATTTGTTTAAACTGATTTATTGCTAGAAACACATTTCTGATTCTACATGGGATAAATAGCTGGAATGAAAACCTTACCCCTTCTAAATCTCACAGTTTGTGCAACTGCATTAAAGGAAAAGTTCACAGCCCTGCAGCTAATAGGCCAGCACTTCAGAAAAGTGAAACCTTTCTTGACAGCTCCTTTGCAGTTGGCACCAGCTTCTTGCATGATCAGCCAAGGTGATACCTGATGTCAGAGCAATTCAATATGACACAACCTTTTCTCACCCAGGGCAGGCTCTCTGAGACATCACTAGCTTCATCCTGTTCTGTCTTTGCATAGGTATTTCTGACAAATGGCTGTTTGCTCCTTAGATGAGTTCTCTCAAGCCCTGACATGTAAGGCAGAGATCCAAATGAGTACATCAGCAATTCATCAACCAGAGAAGCAAGAAGCCAAGAAGAAAATGAGAAAAAATGACTGTCTAATAGCAAATCATAGGATCTTAGAATCACAGAATAGTTAGAGTTGGAAAGGACCTTAAGATCATCTACTTCCAACCCCTGCCATGGGCGGCGACACCTCCCACTAAACCGTATCACCCAAGGCTATGTCCAACCTGGCCTTGAACACCGCCAGTGATGGAGCATTCACAACTTCCCAGGGCAACCCATTCCAGTGCCTCACC